>SNQJ01S0106146.1:5259-22669 GCA_010110895.2 Picea sitchensis | reverse complement strand
ACCATGTACGTGGCTGCAAATACACCATGATCATATAAGAAAAGAATTTAGAAGAATATAAGAAGAACACTCAACAACTCAGCCTTGTGCCCAACCTGGAGATTCAAGTATAAAACTATGAGATGTGGTGTAGAAGAATTTATATAAACAAAAAAAATGGAGAAGATGGAGATTTATTTATTTTGATCAGAAGATTGATTGTGTATCCATGGTTGTACCTTCTTCTTCCTTTGATATTCTTCCCTTCCCCTTCGACAATACTGATTCTTGGACCTCTTGATGAAGCCTCTCTTCTCTTTTTAAGAAGAGATTTTCTAACTACCTGAGTAGTTAGGGTTTTATTCCTTTCTTGAAATTCCCATACAAGTTTATTCTTGAAAAATTCCCTTTAATTAATGACTCATTAATTCATCATGAATGAATTCACATAATTAATACAAGTACAATGAAAGTGGGTCTCTCTCCCCTTTTAATAAAAGTTTTTAATTAAAGTTTTATTTTTTAAAATTCTTCACTAAAATAGGACGAATGTAATTTAATTTTATGGAAGTAAAAACCAAATTTTTATCCATGCAAACCACTTCTTATGCTATTTTCATCATATCATATTTCTAATGATATAATTTTTTCCCAAATCCATCGCTCGGATCTCGAGATATGAGCTTATGAAGTTGGGTTGTCACATAGGCCCATTAAAAACGCAGCTGACTGATATTTTAATTTATGAGAAAAATGTATCAACTTAAAGCACTTGAAACTTATACCACCATATTATACACTAAAATACCTTTCCAACGGTATAATGTTTGTGTGATTCTGACACCCAGAGCACAAGATATGGCCTCTGCAAGATCAACACTCAGCCACCGTCGATCAAAATTGATGGGAAAATGTGGTCCCTTGCATGCATTTCGTGCTTCCGTTCATAAAATTATACTTTTTGGTTTGAAATTATATCCCACATGCATTGAGATATTAGATTATTTAATATATATAAAAGAAAGTGTTTGATATACTTAGCAAGAAACACAAGAAGAGAAGGAACTATGGAGCTTGGAGGATTTCGACCCTTGGAAAATTGTTGAATATAATAATAATTTTGTATGCCCAGTCATCAATGATGAGTCACCCAACCAAATTTTTCCATGTGTCATCACTCGGTATACCAAAAATATTCCTATAAGAATCGCTACCATATGCCATCCAATAAAATCACGCCATGTGTCACTTTTTGTATGCTGCCATGTGTCTCCATTAATTAGTTGTCATGTGGAACCATCCAATAACTGCCATGTGGATGCATCTAATTGGTTAATAAATTACCATGTGTCACTTGGAGATTTTCCTCATAGAACTTAGGATAGGGAAAACATTATTAAAATAATATGGCGGGTTTGTAGAGGTAGGTGAGGAAGTCACCCGCGTAATACATAGTAAGAAATGAGTGTGAAAAATTCTAAGTGTAGGTAAAGTGGAGAGGAGAGGTAAATAGTAGTAAGAAGAAGTTGTAAAATATTCTAAGTCTTGAGAATCCATGAGACAGACTCATATAACATGAAATAAACATCACCAACCCTCACGAACCCACGAACCCGTGAACCCACGGTAACTCATATATTTGGCTAAGTGTTGGAGAAGTTACATAGTAAAGAATAGTAAAAAGAGTTGGGTGCATTATGAAGGTGGTGGAAGTCAAAGTGCATTGTGAGGGTAGAGGAGATAGCACATACTCTTAAGAAATATCACCAACCCGGGAACTCGTGGTAAGCCATAGTACATAAAACTAAGTCTAGAAATTATATAATGGGTCACATGAAATATGGAAAGAAATATAGAAAATATGAAAAATGAAAAGAAATATATGGGAAACAAATGAATTACATGAAATTTGGGAAAGGAGGAAGGGAAAAAGAAAGAAATGGAAAAAAGGGATAAAGAAATATGGAAAGGAAAATAAAAGGAAATGGGAAAATAAAAGAAAAGGGAAATGAATGTGAACGTGGAAAGGAATAAAGGAAAATGGTTAAGTGTGGAAAATGGAAGTAAAGAAACAATGGAATTTTTTTTTTTAAGTATAGAATGAGAGAATGAATAGGGGTGAAGGGAAAGGAGAGGAGAGAACATGTGACTTAGAGCATTTTTCATATTTCTTCTTGTAACACCTCCATTAGACTTCTGGATAGAAATATGTGTATCTTGGTCATGGATACTCCAATTTTGATTTCATGAAATGCATGGAAAATATGATACCGAGGGATATGTAATGAACATATAATAGTTCAAAAATATTCATCTTCCAATATTTTTTTTTATTATTCCAGGAGGAGGAATATATAGGTGACCAAATTTTGGTCAACAAAAGTATTGCCAACTAGAAGAGGAGTAGAATTCACTTGTTTCTCTTAAAAATCTTCAAGTATTTTACCTAGCCACACAATATCATTTGTTTCTTCTACAGCTGCCACATATTCTTCCTTTGATGTGAAATTTGTTGGAACTGACTGTTTGCATGATCTCTAAAAGACAAATACTGATCCAAGACTCATGAGACAACCTAAAGTTGATACTCTATTTTCCTTATCTCCGTCAAAGTCTGAATCAAAATATTCGATTAGGTTGAAGTCATCCACCTTAGAGTACCTGAGTCCAAAATCTTGAGTTCATATCAAGTATTTTAGAACTCTTTTTGTAGCATACCAATGTCCTTCATAAGGATTTTTCATGAACCTGAAAATAATCCCAACAACAAATGAAATGTAGATAGTCTGGTGGTAGTAAGATAAATAAGACTTCCCACAAGATGTCCATACTTGGTTGCATCCTCAAATTCATTCCCTTATTTTGATGCGAGTTTCATATTATCTTCCATTAGAGTAGAAACAAAATTGCACTCCACTCAACCATGCCAAACTTGTTCAATAGTTCTCCAATGTACTTCTTCTGGGAGATGAATATAAATTTTGGATTTTGAATCACTTCAATGCCCAAATAGTAGTGAATATGTCCAAAATATGTCATCTCGAAGCCTTTATTCAAATATTTCTTTATGGATGCAATGTAGTTCTCATTGTTCCATGTTATCAACAAATCATCTATATATACTACAAAATATACAATAATTTTTCCAACTTTCTTGACAAACAAAGTTGCATTGTCAAGATTGAAATGTTTGAAATTTTATTTCAAAAGATGCTCAGTTAACTTTTCATACCTTTCTCATGGTGCTTGTTTCAATCCATATCCGTATTTGATGAGATTACATACCTTATGTTATTGTACCTTCACAACAAAGTCTTCTGGTTGAGACATGAACACATTCTCTTTCAAGTCCGCATTCAAGAAAACAGTCTTCACATCCATTTGATGAATTTTCCATCCATTCCGTCCTGCCATGGAAAATAGAGTTCGGATGGTAGCCCATTTTGTTGTGGGGGAAACATTTCCTCATAATCAACACATTATTTCTGTTAAAATCCATTTTCCATGAACCTTGCTTTGTGCTTGTCAAGCAAGACATCTAATATGTGCCTGTTTTTGAATACCCACTTGCATTCGATTGGTTTGGTTCCAAATGGAGGATCTACCAAATTCCATGTCCCATTCTTGATGAGAGAATCATATTCCTTCTGCATGGATTCTTTACATTCATCATGAGTGTTGTTCCTAAGATTTATTCTGAGCTCATAGAATGATGCCAAACATCCAAATTTAATAATGTTTTCTTTTGGTAACGCTTTTTAAATCCAAAATAAAAGAGATTTCAATAGTCTAATAATAAAAAGCACATAGGACATATTTCTTTCTTTAAATATTTTTTGAAATAATCAAAGGATGGACAAAAGAATATAAGAAAACATAATTGAAATAAAAAAAGGTATCCAATTCTGATAAATCTTATTTTAATTCCAATAGAAGAAATAAAAGAGATGTATTTCAAATCATGAAATTGGATTAAAAAATAATCAAAACACATACACATAAATAGGTATTATTCAGCTCACAACATAAATTGAGGAAAGTCTATCCTTGAATAGATGTTCAATAAGTAAATAAAACCACAGTAGAAGTAATACTAAATTGTGGTGGCTCACAATTTAAACATAACAGATGAATAATGATCTTATGGAAAGGAAACACATAGAAATAACATTGTTTAAAGAAATGAAAAGTATAATCTCATGTATTTATGGAAAATGCTTATTTTCTATTAAAAATATTCAATTACATATCGGATCCCAAAATCTTAGGGACAGATAAGAAATCACTATTTTTTCTCCAAGTTGTTAGCCTAGTCATTGAAGTTGCACAAATTGTTTCCATTCTTGATTCAATGGATACATGCATGAAATCATTCTTCGATAATCCTTTTCCAACTAGTACAAGATTAATACGTTGGATAAGTTTGAAATAAATTTCTTAAATGCCATAATAGAAAGAAATATTCATCAACAAGGTCATCAATTGTTTGACCTTTTAGTGCCTAGTTGCTCCTTTGAATTTACTTGAATTTTCCCTTGCTGAGATTAAAAATGGTTGATATTCTAGTAGGGACAACAAATTACCCATTTTATCATACTATTCAGGAAGACGCATTTCAACCATTTGTTTGTAATGAGTTTTATACCATTTTACATTCTTTTAAAGTTGAACAAGTTTATTTTGAGCCTGCTGAATCAAGTTCCTTTTAGTAAGAACTTTTTCAAAATCCATTATTGTACATGTTCTAACTTTAAATCCAATTTGACTTAATTCCCCTTCCTCCATAATAATAAAACATTTCCACATCTTATTGGCATGTTCAATAATTTTATCCCAAACTATATGACATGATCCCATTATATAAGACTTTCCAAAGAACTTATTCTTTAATGTATCATATTCCTCCTGGAACGTTTCTTTTGATCCCTGCAACTTCTTAAGCTATCTTTATTTTTCTCCAATATGGTATCTCAAAAGATTAATATCAATTTCATAAGTTGAAACTATTTTCTTTGGTTGTTATAACTCAATTTATTTGGTATTTAAATCAGTTAAAGATTTGACTAAATATTCTGAGCTACATGTTAAAGTTTCTCTTGAAGATGATGAGGGATTGCCCTCTCTGAGTACTTGAATTTGTTGCTGTAAATAATTTTTCTGTTCATTCAAACTTGCAATAACTTCAATCAATATTTCTTTCTCCTTTTGGATGACAAAAAATTATGGAGTTTGTACATGATCCACATCTGACATCTTTAATTTCTTATTTAAAATGGATATTTCATTATCTTTTTCATTTAGCATCCTCTGAATAGGTTCTTCATTTGTAGCATGATCTCTCATTTTAACTAATCTTCTCTCTAATTCTTCTACTTTCAATTGTTTCAATCTTAAGCTTGTCGGTTCTTCCTTCAGTTGTTTCTTAAGCTAACTATTCATTCTCTGCAATATTTGCAGGCTAAGAGAAGTCTTCATAATATCCCTAGTGATCATCTCCCCAGTCTAATTATGCAAACCCATTTTTTCTAGTAAGGGAATTTCATCAAGATTTAGAGAGAAATTAGTTTCTTTATAGTTGTCATGTCCATGAATGCTTGGACCAGATGATTCTAGTATTTCCAAATTCAACTTTCCTTTCTCAAAATATTTTCTAGATAAAAAATTGTTTCCAAAAGATCCATCTTCAATTTTTGGCTCCAAAGTTCTTTAATTTGTTCATTCTTGTTTCTTATATCATCAAATTTGGAGAAGAAACTCTGTGGTTTAATATCTTTTATCCCATCCTCTTGTGGCTTCCAAACAATTGATGGAAGAATATCTATTGAATAAACATGTTCTTTCTGAATCTTTTCCAAGGTTCTTGTTCCAAGTTGAGCTTCTTTTTCTAGGTCATCATCTATGATTACTTCAACTTTGGATTTTTTGTTTGATTTCCCTTCCTTTGTTTCCAGATCATGCAGTTCTATATTGAAGCTGCTCTTCAATTAATTTTATTGTGGTAGAGGTGTGAAAATATCTACTTCTTGCATTGATGGCATTGACACCTCTTTTTGTATCTATCCTTGAATAAGATTCTGTACCTCCTCCCAAGTATTCATATTTCTGATATGCTCTAAATCAACTTTACCTTGATGTTGATATGGTGTAATATCCAACTCCATCCTTCTATTGGTAATGACCCCTAAAAGACCATATTGCCAAATTTCTCCTTGTTCAAATCCCAGTCCTTGTAGTATTGTTTCCATGACCTGTAAAGCTGACCTGCTATACACAATGAAAGTCCCAACCTCTTTTTTGGGCTTAAAATTAGTCTTTTTTTTCCTTGGAATGAAATGAACCTCATCCACATTAAGAATTTTCCTTATAAATTCTAAATAAAATATCCTCATAGTTAGGAAACTTAGAAGTTTGAAATATTTAACTTCTAAACCATATAATCTTATTTATATGTGATATTTAAACAAAAACCAATCTCCTAATTTAGTCTCAGAAGATTCATGTAACAACCTTTTGATCTTAGGGAAAGTTTTAGGTGGACTCTGTTAATGAAAATGTGTATATACTATAGACATAAATGAATTTATATAAAGAGATAAACCTTAATTTTGAGGATTACTCCTGATTATAGGAGTCCATTTAATAACCAAATAAATATCTCTGAATTCATTTTCAGTGTCTAGGTATAAGCTATGGAAGTATTTTTGTCTTTGAAAAAGGAACAAGTAAACCAAGTATGATTGGAAACATAAGGCTTCGTTTAAAGGGGAATTCTTGAGATTCTCATGAATGGCATCAGATATAAATGGTGAAACATATAACTTTACCATTACTTGGGTAGAATAAAGGAAAATTTATCTGAGAAATCCTAAAATAACATTATCGACAATCTCATCAGAATCATAACCTAGAACATAGCAAATCATACATATCACTTCATGTACATTTGAGGAGAACATACTGGTTTGATAAATTTCTTGATCATGAAAGGTTGGCGTATCATCTTTCATTAGAGATTGAACAAAGGACTGTCGCTCCTGGATATTCAATTGTATAAAATTTAGGACTAGGGTTTCTTCACTAATAAATTGACCATCATTAAATTGATATTCACACCAATGTATTAATTTGGAAAAATTGTACAATTGTGGGATGATTAAATAAGCCAGGGTTGAACTCCAAAAGTTAAAAAATTCATTCAGCTTCCCAAATATAGCCTGAGCCAATTTATGTAGCTCAAACAGATCGAATGAGACTTTAGGATCGAAAATATAAGAGTCTTTGTCATCTAAACCTATTTCGACCTTAGGTAAGGTTTCAAACCATTTTATTTTTGCAAGCCTCGATATTTTAAAATTAGGAAAAGGACAAGGTATTTTAGCTCTTACCCGTGATTTTGATGGAAAGGGAATTCATAATAGTGTTGGTGTTTTAGCTGGAAAATGTTTCCCATTCCTGTAATAGTGAAAGTCGTGAAAACCCGTGACGAAATGAAAATAAAGGGATTTTTATTTTATTTTATTCAATCTAGTGTCTAACTAATATATCAATTACAACAAATCCTACATAAAAAAACACTTTATTTAATTACCAAAAACCAATGGTTTCCAACAATGGTTTTTCTTTATACAACGCACGATTGAAAGATGGTTTTGAGAGTAGTATGGTATAACACGTGGTGGCATCTCCTTTTGACACATTGCATGAGCGGGTTTGTCTAGATGACGTCACGTGCATGGTAGTAACTTTGTTAAACTCTGGGTATCTTTATTTCGTGTGGGCCGTTGGTTTCATCCTTTCTTTTTAATCAACGCTCTATATTGTGCTCGCCTTGCCACAAAACAACATAACTTCCTATTAGTTTTAACTTTATAAAACTTATTATTAAAACACCTATTTTAAAGATATTATAATAACCTATATAAAACTAAGTCAAAATACTATTAAACTATGTAACATATGACTAATAAAACCTAAGTTAATATGCAATATATACAATCAAGTATTTAACTAAATGAAAATAAACGAAAACCTAGGTTAAGAAACTAAAAATAAAACAAAAAATTATTAACTAATCCTAGCATTTAACTATATTAAAATAAAATCTGAAACCGATCAAAACTTATGCTATATTAAAAAATATCAAATCTAAACTAAACAAGAAATTAAAAAGTAAACTAAAAATTAAGAGTGCCTATTCTAACTAAAATTCTGAGTTTTTATTTATTTATTTATGTTCTAACATTGGCTCCAACTGGGGATTGTGGCTCCCTGTGAGGCACTAAAGAACAACAAAACATGTGCCTTTATTGGTTGAATGGAGTCATTATTTCTTTTTTATTGAATTAAATACTTTCTTTCTTTTAGAAATTTAGAACATGCTTAGTGATAAATCTCAATTCAAGTTAATAAAGATTTTCTTTTTAAAAATTTACTCAAGAATTATCGAGGATAATCAAATAAAATTTAACTAGAATATCAAACTTTTAGTAACTTTGTTTTATCTCAAGTTTATAAAGATATTATGTCGATTTCATTAAGGAAACCTAATTGGATCAGGACATAAGTATCATTGAAAATAAAATAAAATAATAGAGTGTGTAATGAAGATATGTAAGACAACCTTACAGACATCATAGATATTTCTTCACTGCCAGTAGGCCTATTCAGTACCCCAATGAAGTTATCTATATACCCCTTATTGAATTTCCTTTCACCACTTCAAAAACATGCTTTCATTTGATTGAGATGAGGGAAATCATTTGATAAATTTCCTTTCATCATCTCTATTTGGACAAGATGGGGGTAATCATTTGATAAATTTCCTTTCACCATATGTATTATTTAATTTTATTACTTTGAAGTGGGGACAATTAATGTATCCAAGATACAAGGGATGACATTCATTTTTGATCTGATGTCAAGTTGGTCTGTCTACATCTTTAGAATATGCTGAGATTAGATTTCTTCCAATTCTAGGTATACCTTCACCTATAGGTAAATTATATTGGAAAATATTTATTGTTATGGATTAACCTAGAGTAAACTCACCAGTTATAATATAATATTGTAGCTAAATTTACTAGGATTAGCCTAGATATACCTTTCAATTATAATCAATAAAGGTATAAGATCTTTGCCAGACTTGTTAAAATAACATGCTTTAATTTTCTAATATTGGATAAGTTTATCATTTCTATAAAGATTAATATTATTAGATAAGAAAGAAAAACTCATTTTTCACTAGTAACAATATTGTTACTAGTTTTACTAACTGGAAAAAAAATCAATACTCCAATAGAAATAAACTTTGTTTTCTCTAAAAAACACAAACATCTAATTGAATATACTTATATTTTTCTCAGCGATAAAAACACTCAAATATCATTAATTGGATTATAAATCATCAATGATGAGTTCTTAAACCAATTAGGGTTTAAAACAAAAGAAAAATGAAATTAAATGCCAATGCAAATGCAATCCACACCGTTATCTACAATGGAAAATTATAATTAAAGAAAACTATTGCATAAAATGTTTTAGATAACGCCCATTAATAGGTGTTTCAAGAACTTATCCACTTAGATTTTGAAGAGAAGATGAATTTTTTCTTTCAACTGCTGCAATTTTAAAAGGACCAAACCAAATATGATCAAATTTCCCATGTTTTCCAATATCTTATCTTCTAGTTTCCCATTTCAACACTAAATCTCTTGAAAGAAATTTTTTGTCTTTAGTTTTTTTGTCAAAAATAGATTTCATATTGTCTTGGTACTCTTGGAGTTTTTCATTAACCTCTTCTCTTGTCTGTTGCACCTTAATTAATTCATTCATTCTTCTTGTGAAATCATTTCGTTCTTCACCAACATACTGCCATAATTTCATTGCAGGGCCTAAAGTTAACTCCAACCCTCCATATTGAGTCGAATTGCCTCCGATTGCCCCTTTTCAAAGTCCATATAAACACATATTTGGAACACATGACAATATTATCCTTAATCTTAGCATGAGTTAAATAGTGGCCCAAGTTATCTCCAATGGATTTGAAATAGTATTTTCCCTAGAAATAAAGGGGAGGTGCGACATTCTGATCCATACAGGAGAAAAAATAAATTTCCATATCTAGGTTAAATTCAAGAGTCTAGTGGGAAAGAAACATTCTCCTGGAGCCCATGAAGTAGGGAACAAATTTGAATATCAAGTTCGGATCTTCTCTGTTTTCAAATATAAATACATAAAACATTTTCCACATTAAAACATAACAAAAGGGTTTTGTTCAACCTAATTCTTGGAGATTTATTCTAGAACAGTTTTAGGATTGGGACAAAAGCCTGTAAACTTACCTACTAAAACTCTCTCTATAAAAATAATAGTGTTTTCTATTTCCATAAGGGACCCCATGTCTAGACTAAGGATAGATTTTTCCCTTTTGGAAAATCTACATTTCTCATAACATTTCTCACTAGTTGATTTTGAGCCTTTGACCAAATAAGAAAAATATTGCTTGTTTGAGAAGGAAGGAATTCCCATCGAGAAGAGGCCAAAGAAAACCACCAATCAACTCCAATATGTGTGCATAGCTAGAAAACTCCAACACATTTGAACAAACTAGAGTTAGAAAGGCTTACAACATGCAAGCTCAGCGATTCATATATCAGTTGTAGCAAAAAACAAATCCAGAGCATGGACTCACGACGAGCATAACTTCAAACAAGGTTAGGGGTGAAAACTAGGGAAAACCCTTACTGCAAAGAGAAGCACCTTGATTCTGAGTCATTTTGTTAGCATTGACTTCTCTAGGACTTCAATATAGCCCTCTATTAGATATGAATTGTTAATGCTAATAATTTGATGTTAATAAAAATAATGTTAATAATTGGATGTCAAAATATTTTAAACAAGTTTTATAATTATTGATTTTTAATAAAGTATTATTAAAGTTAATTTTGTAATATTAATAATTAGATATCAAAATTTTGGGGTTCTCTAACTGCTCTACGTTTTGACTCTTTTTGTCAGAATCCGAGAACATAAATCAACACGAAATCACAAATTTTGGTTGTTTAAATTGCATTTCTGAATGCAAAAAGAAATTTAGGGTGCTGGTAAATCCCCAGGGTACTCAAATTATATAGAATTAACCACTGAAATTTGGATATCCAATAATTTCTCTCCAAATTTTGGACAAAATTAAACATAAAATATCGCCGAAAAAATGCCAAAACGTAGAACAATTAAACTACGACTTAAATTTTTAAATTAAATTTTATAATAAAGTAGTTTAATTATTTTATTTTTAGTTTACAAATTATTAAAATTAATTAATAATAAATATATAATTAAATTAGGAAAAAAAACTTTAAACAATTAAATAATTATTCTACTATAATTATTATAAATAAAATTAATTATATAAAATCAATAAATTAAAAAAACAACATTTAAACCAAGTCACCACAAGCGTAAAAACAACCAATATTGCTTACCAAGTACTAAACTCACAAAAGAAAATAATTTTATTAATGAAGTATATTATATATTGTCCCTATAATAATTTAGAACGAGATATTTGTAGTTTGAAAAATGAAGGTTATAGCCTCCTGCTAGGAGACTTTAATGCTAGGACTGCAACTAAACAAGCTACTCTTTTCAGTAATGACTCCAACCATAATCCTCTATGGCTAGATGAGGACCTTGTTTTATCTAATAGCTACAAAAGAAGCTCTGAAGGCCTAATTGAGATTTTTTTTGGTACTGAGTTGGTCAAGTTATGTATCTCTCAAGACCTAATAATTTGCAATGGAGCAATGAAGTGGCCAAATCAAACCAGATGACTTGTATTCATGGGCTAGGTAGTAGTGATTTAGATTATGTGATTTATGATATCCCTGTTTCCAACCAAATAGATAATTTTGACCTTTTAAATGACCATGAGCTTGACTTTTATCATAAACCTTTAACCCTAACTCTAAACTTTTCCATGCATATGAGCACCATTAAAAAGAATTCTGATAATCAAAGGAATTTGCGCTTTGAGAAAAGTAAAGTTGACATTTTCTTAAAGGATTTAAATAGTAAATTAAATCCCCTAACTTATAAGGACAACATTGAAGAACTCTATCATAATTTTACAACTACCATTTCCACTTCTATTTTGAGGTGTCCTATAAAAAGAATATTAGAAAGAACAACCCTTGGTATGATAAAGAATGTAAAATTGATAGTAAAGCCATTGGGGATGCTTCTAATGAGTCCTTAAAACTCAATAAGATAAATATGTACAAAGCCCTAATCAAAAGGAAAAAAATGTACTATATCAATAAAAGGCAAGAGCAACTTTCAAAACTATATAAGCTGGATCCTAAGAAGTTTTGGAGCCAAATTATAAAACACAATACTAAAGAAAATAATAGGATTCCCTTAAGGGACTGGAATTCCTACCTTAAAAGTCTTTATGAGTTCCCTAATTCCATGGACACCATTCCTATTGTCCCTACAAAGGAAGAAGATTTTTCTTTAGATGACATAGAGTTCGAGGTTAAGAGGCTTGCAAATGGGAAAGCTAAGGACATTGAAAGCTACCAAGTTGAAATTTTTAAAATCGGAGGGCCAATCCTTATCCCTCACATACACAAGCTCTTMAATTTAGCAGTCAATCAGGGCTTCCCTAAACCCTGGATGCAAAGCCTCATTGTTCCTATTTWWAAAAATGGGGATAGAAACATTCCCTCTAATTATAGGACCATTATAATTAGCCTGATTTTAGCCAAACTTTATGGAATTATTTTGGAAAGAAGATTAGCCTTTGGCTAGAAAGTCACAGTAAAAGAGCTAAAGGCCATGTCAGGTTTATGAGATATCATTCAACTATGGACCATATTGTTACCTTTAGAATCATTGTAGAGGAATTATGCAATACTAAAACAAATCTTTTTTGTTGTTTTGTTGACTTTAGAAAAGCTTTTGACATGGTTCTTAGGAAAAACCTTTGGAATAGGTTGGAAGAGATAAAAGTGCCTCTTGAGTTGAGGGATGTTGCAATAAGGATGAATGAGAACATTATTGCTAAGTTTAAAAACACTGAGGTCTTGTCAAAAGAGATTAACTGCAATATCAGAATCAAACAAGGTTGTCCCTTGTCCCCTACCCTCTTTGTCATATACATTGACAAGTTCGAAGATTGTTTAGAAAAAGCAGGTTGTGTCAGCCCTACTATCACTGGTATAGTCATCAATCTTCTTATTTATGCCAATGATATCATTCTTATGGAAAGGAGTCCCCATGATCTTGAAAGCCAACTAAGAATCCTCAAGGATTTTTTCTCCAATATGGATATGACTGTTAATACTTATACGACTAAGGTCATGATTATTAAATCCAGTAAGATCCCTTATGATACCTTTGTATATGAAGAAAAAAAACTTGGAGGAAGTGAGTTCATACAAATATATTAGCATTGATATTCACCACAAGCCCAATTGGAATTATAACATTGAGAAAATGATTATTGGGGGATGGAAAGCTTATTATGGGCTTGAAAACAATTGTAAACCGGATGATATTTGGAGTTGGGATAAGAAGAAACTCCCCTTTGAGACTCTTTTTACACCTGTTATTCTTTATGAATGTGAAGTCAGGGGATGTAGTATCTCTCGTGAATCCCGGAGAAAGATAGAGAAAATACAAAAGAATTTTATAACCTATAATCTCAAAATTAAAAGAAATATGCCCTATCCTATCCTCCTATTAGAAACAAGTCTCTCCCCCATTAAGAACATGGCTATGACTAGATACCTAATGTATAAGAACAAGTTAAACAACATGGAAGACAAGAGGCTTCGTAAAATTGCTTCAAAATTGAGTCATAACCACCATCAACTCAAGCGAGGATGGCATAAAGATGCCCGATCTTGGCTAACCTATTGGGGAATCATGGAAGACACCATTTTGTAGAATAAAGATACTATTACAAAAAAAATCAAATAAAAATTTAAGGAGAAAATGTGGTGTGATAAAGAGTTAGAGGAAAAAATAAAATCAAGGTATTATAAGGATGTAATGAATCCTAATCTAGAAGATCAAAATTATCTATCTGTTTTTCTAAGTGGAAAGAAAAAAATAAGCATTGCTAAGATAAGAACAAATTCTCACGAGCTCCATAATGAAACTGGGCATTGGTCAGTTCCTAAAACACAATGGGATGAAAGAGTGTGTTACCTTTGTGACACTAACAAGGTTAAAGATGAAAATCACTTTCTCTTAGATTGTCCAGCCTATACCCATATTAGATCTCATTTTCAAAATATTTGTTGCACTACTAACCTTCCTGACCTCTTAACTCAACAAAAGTATGGTGATATTGGAAAGCTTCTCTTAATGCTTTTCAAGCACATAAACAAAATTATAAAGAATCTCAAGTAATCACTTACCCTCTTAAGGTCTGATAGACCAATTCCTTCTTAGTGGATGTTAATCATCATCATCATCATATAGTTTTAATATTTTTTCTAAAGAGATTTAAAATTTTATTGGGTTTATGGTTGGAATTTATAACTTCACAATGTATTCTTATTGTTATTGGTGCAACCATAGTTGTTTGGTGTAATACATGGAAAATGCTAATATTTATGTAAATAAAAAATAATTTGTAAAAAAGAAATTTAATATATATATATTTATTTATTTATTGATGTGAAGTAAATTATATATAATTTTATTTTTTTTCTAACAAAATTTTAATTTTTTTTTTATTAAAAATTAGATGTGGCATATTTTTTCCTTTAAAGCCACTATATCTATAATGTAGATCATTAATTTTACTAAAGGTTGCATGTAGTAATTTTTCCTTTAAAGTCACTATATGTGTAATGTAGATCATCAAGGTGACCTCCCCAAGAAGGACATACTTTTAATTTTACTAAAGGTTGCATGTAATATTTTTTTCTTTAAAGTCACTATATGTGTAATGTAGATCATCAAGGTGACATCCCCCAGAAGAACATACTTCTAAGGAGATTTTCCTCCTTTCAACTTATTCATTATTCATTCAAATATGTGCATTCTTGATTGGGTTCATTTTAATTATTTATAAATATCATTAACCAAACATAATAAACACCATTGGCATATGAAATATTACAAATTTCTTCATATTATATCAAATATACTTATCAATTAAATAAAGAAATCAAATATATATTCCTTAACACAACCTTTCATCTCATTAATATTCACTTTCTCAATGTTACATTTTATTAAAGACACCCATATTTTGTTTGGTCATAATGTCACATATTATAGATGTCTATCTCTTCAATTATTACTTTCCATATGTGAAATGTCTCATATTATCCAAATGCCTTCACCAGAAAGAACCTTTATTACTCTTGAAATGTTGATAAGTGTTATCCAGTCAAATTAATTATTACTTTTAAAATGTCACAATACGACATCCTCTAGGAACTTTACTCTTTAATTTGATGTCAACCTCTTGGATGCCACAAATATTGATGTGGCCAAATTATTACTCTCCAAATGTGGCCATGTAACATACTATTCAAAGTAAACTGCAATATCAACTTGAAACATAGCATATAATACTCTTCACATGTCTCAACTAGTATTAAGTTAATGTCAATCATTTCTTTAATTTTAAATTGCCACTATATGACATTCTTTTATAGCGAACCTATTCATATATTACTATTGAAGTTTCTCTTTATGTGATAACATTAACATTGAATTCAACAATATGATTTCTTAGAAATGTCACAATGTGACATATTCTTTAGGTCATCTTTCTATTTTATTACTCTTGAACTGTGGCAATGTTTTAAAAGATTGATCTGAACCATAGTATCAACTTCTTCATGTTGAAATATAATCATTAAGGAACATTATAAAGTGATAAACCCTTGATGAATTTCATAATGCGATAAAACCATTTACAAATTTACCATTTGACATTAGTAAAACAATATGAACTTCACAATGCAACATAACTAATAGGAACATCCCAAATGAACCAAACCTTTTGGGACATAAAAATGTGACAATACTTGGAACATATCAATTCGAAAAGTTCTGGGACCCCCCTAGGAAAGTTCTCGGTGCACATGACACAAAGAGAACTCCTAAAGGGATTGCCAGATGCAGTTGTCATATTTGACACGCCCACACACACACATGCAAAGAATATAACACATACCCAACATTCTCCCACTTGTTGTTTTCTTTGCATCCGGGGGTCCAAGGTTTTATATAGTCAACAATCCAAGGCAACAATGCCCATTGTTACTCTACACGAGGAGAACTTTTCTGTGCTCACAGACTTTGTCAATGAATCTGCAACATTCTTTAAAGTGTCAACCTTTTCCAGCAACACCTTCTTTTCCTCAACCATGTCTCTCACAAAGTCATATTGAATATCAATATGTTTTGTATTCGAATGATAAGTTGGGTTCTTTTCCATGAAGACTGCACTCTGAATGTCACAATCTAATCTCATTGCTTGTTGTACCAACCCAATACCTGAACACAATCTTTCTAACCATACTGCTTCCTTGCTTGCATGAGTGGATGCCATGTATTCAACTTATGTAGTTGAGAGTGCCATTACAGCCTGTCTTTTGCTCATCCAACTGATTTCTCCTCCAAATAGGTTAAACACATACCTAGTTGTAGATCTTTTGCGATCCAGATCTCCATCCCAGTCTACATCAACAAAGCCATGTATGTCCACCACTCTGTCCAATCCTGGTCTTCCTTGGTAGCACAATCCATAACTGGTAGTGTCACAAAGATACCTGAACACCCTCTTTACTATTGTCCAATGATCCTTCCCTGGTTTTGACATATACCTTCTCAAAACTCCTACTGCATGTGCAATGTTTAGTCTAGTATAGACCATTGCATACATCAAACTACCAACTACACTAGCATACAGAACATGGGACATGTCCTCTTCTTCTTCCTATGTCTTGGGACACTGAACTGAAGATAACTTTACACCTATAGGAATAAGAACCTTAACCGGTTTACTTCCATTCATATTAAACCTTTGCAATATCGTGTCAACATATTTTCTTTGATTCAACCAAAGTTTACTGTTTGCACGATCTCTTTTAATCTCCATTCCCAGAATGAAATTAGCAGCACCGAGATCCTTCATGTCAAATTTGGAGGATAGCTATGATTTCACCTCCTTGATAACATCCATGTTATTTCCTACCAACAATAGGCCATCAAAATACAACACTACATAAATGAAGTTTCTACCAGCCTACTCGACATATACACAGTGATCAACCCTACTTCTTACAAATACCAATCCAAGGATGTATGTGTCAAACTTTTGGTACCACATCCTAGGTGATTGCTTCAGACCATATAGTGACTTATTTAGCTTACATACCAACTCTTTCTTTCCCTTCAC
>SNQJ01S0106144.1:68232-87817 GCA_010110895.2 Picea sitchensis | reverse complement strand
TAAATGCAAATCGCTACGAAATAAAAATGTCAGTTAAGTATAGCAATATATATAGACATTTAAGAGTATAGCAAAACATGAAGGTTAAATATAATTAAAATAAATAAATCTTCATACTTGTTCTATCACTTTATTTTTCACTTTATTTTTGTTACTGAATTTTTAATTTTTTTTTTGTTAATTTAGATAAAAATGTATGGTTGAATTTTGATTTATTGATTTTTTAAAATAAATTAAATAAATTTTATATTTTAAAAAATATAAGAAGTTAAATTTAATTGCTTAACACATTAATTCATAATATAAACGGCCCAAAGTTGGATGGATTAGCCTTGTCCCGGCCCAAAGTTGGATGGATTTGATATGGGACCAGCTGGAGACGAATCCCTTGAAAATTTTAGTGGTATGTCCTTGGGAAAGAGGCCTCCGCCAAAACCCACTCAAATTTAGCTAGAGAGACCGCATCGGTTATGATCTCCCTACTCGCAGCTCTACATCTGGAAGAGTCTACCGGAGCGTGTCACGTGTTTGAAGGTACCTTTTAAAGTCAGCCTGCGTATCTGAAGTTTGCGCCAGCCTCTATGGATTTCTGGTATTTTCATGCCGCCATGTGTACGGGATTGGATGCTTTTCCAGGGGTTGTCGTAGTAGTTAAATGCTAGCGGGTGCGACTCTACAATAAAGGGTTTAAGTAATTGACCAATGGTGAAAAAATGTTTTAATTTTTTAAAAATAAAAAGTCAGTGTTACAATGTTTAACTCTGTAAAAATAGTTTAAATTTATGGTTAATAGAAAACTAATGTTAAGTAAAAGAAAACTCATTGTAAAAATAGTTTAAATTTATAGTCATAAAACATTGGCAAACAACTAAATGGAGGTTATATTTCCAATGAAGCCGCTCTGTAATAAAACTTCAATTATTTAGTTCAATAAAATTGTAAAAAAATCAATTTTAATATATTATAAAAATAAAAAAATTATTTCCCTAATGCAAAATATTGACAAACAACTAAAAATTTATAAACAAACTTCAAATAATACAAGGTCAACTTTGAATTGATAGCTATAATCCCTACGAGCTAATAACATATCCACACATAAAACTATAGTAATATATTGTTATCAAAAAATATGTCTACTAATAATCAATTTATGCTTGCTTGCTTATATATATATATATATATATATATTCATATGATTATTAAATATTTAAATAAGAAAAATAAAAATAAAAATAATATAATATAAGTGTGAGTATATATAATTTTTAAGATAACAAAATAATTTTGACACAATAATATTTTATATATAATTTTTAAGATATGAAAATAATTTTATAATGTTATAGTATATAACCATATTAATAGTAATTATCATATATTACTATTATAAATAAATTATTTATGATGATGATGATGATTAACATTCACTAAGATCGAATTGGTTTATCGGACCTTAAGAGGGTAAGTGATTACTTGCAATTCTTTAGAATTTTGTTTTTGTGCTCGAAAAGCATTAAGCGAAGCTTTCCAATATCACCATACTTTTGTTGAGTTAAAAGGTTAGGAAGGTTGGTAGTGTGACAAATATTTTGAAAATGAGATCTAATATGGGTATAGGATGGACAATCTAAGAGAAAGTGCTTTTCATCTTCAGCCTTCTTAGTGTCACAAAGGTGACACACTCTTTCATCCCAGGGCGTTTTAGGAATGACCAACGCCCAGTTTCACTATGGAGCTTGTAACGTCCCCAACCACCAACAGGCTGGGCAATGCCACTTCATGGACATTTCACTTAGCTCTGATACCATTTTGTAAATTTATATGCATGCATATCTAACACAATTAAAAATTACAACATTATATTCATGCTACTTATTCATGCGAAAATAACATTAAAACATTTTGACACTATATGCATATAGACGATATATTCTAACCATACACAAATTAATGTGGGATTAACAGTAAGCCTACACATACAACATATATAGGAATTACTCATCAATTATTGTTGGCACAGGGGCAGACCCAGGGTTCAACGCTACAACAGCGCACCAACAAAACCCTAACTACCAGCCCTTTCGGCAACACCTGTGAAGCAGATGAAGTCTCACCCGAGGTAGATGCAGGGGTGGTTGTAAGACTCAGGCGTTGGGACACAACGTTGTGATTACAACACTTAGCAAGCACTCAACATGGGTCATTCATCAATATGCATTCCTTATTATACTTCGCAGAAAGTATAGAGCATCGCAGTATTCACTTAGCAAGAGTAAAACAGATCAAATCCAGTAGATCAACACTAAGCATCTTCATATATATCAGATCTAACAGTCATTCACATCTTAGAAGCACAAAGCAAGAATAGATCTATCCAATCTAATCTAAGCACTTAGCAATACAAAACATCTAAGAATAAGCACAAAGCATAATACACAGTATTTACGTGGTTCACCCCCACCCTGGGGCTACGTCCACCAACTCTTCTTCTTTATTAGCTTCAGTCAATCAGGGTATAATACATAGCTATCAAAACCCCACTCTGCATAGGACAAAAGATCTGCGCAACTCGCTAGATCTTTCTTCCTTGCGCTACAACACAAAGCCCTCTACAATGTCTTACAACAACTTGCACTTAGCTCTGTATGCCTTTCATAGTCATGCACAGAGCACTTACAATTCACTCCTGCACTTAGCTCATAAATTCCCCCCTTACTTACATCACCTAACTACTTATTTATACATTACAAAAGTGGGCCTAAACGTGGGTAAACCCACGGGCCAACATCCCTTTCCTGTTACATATTCCCAAAAACCCAAAAAGGACCCAAAGTGTGCCGAGATCTCATGATCTATGCTTTGTCTTGTGCGCTTCCTTCGATAGGGCGTCGAAGTCCCAAAAACGGTCAAATATGACCAAGTATCTCCCAAAACTTGGTCAAGGGCCAACAGGCCCCCAACACTCACCTGTGACTCATCCCGAGTCACTCAGGTCTGACCAATTCTGCTTCGAACGCCTCGAGCTTGGCTCGAGCTGCTTCGACCTGCTGCATTGCAACTGCTTCTTTCTCGGCAAACTCCTGGATGAGTGCGACATTCACCGACCCTTCTAGGTGTTGCTATGCTGAATTCACAACCTGCTCCAGCTCTGTTCCTTGGTTCTCAATCTCTATAAATAGCTGACATGCCTTATCCTGCAAAGGTTGAAGTTGCTGAGTTACTTCCATTACCTTGCTCTGGATCATATGGATTTGTTGCTATGCTATGCGCTACTCGTGAGACCGCTTCATTTTCTCTATGGGTGATAGGGCCTTCAACTGCACTTGTAGCTTTTCGGCTTCAGGCTTTGCCTCTTGGAGTTGCGACTCCAATGTGTGCAATTCTGGATTCTCGATTAGGTTCTCATGTATCTGCGCACTCCTGCTACTTAATTGTTTGCATTCCTCAGTGAGTGCTTTAATCCTTTCTACTGTGCTTCGGACATTCATTTATCATTGGTCGCTCTCTTCTTGTGGGGTACTTGGTATGGTCTGAAGCTCTAATTCTACGACTCTTTGTTGAAGTTGTTGAATAACTTCAACAAGCTTCATTACTTGGCATTCTAAGGGTTCTTCTGCTTTCTACTCTAAGCCGATCACAGAGCGAAATGCTATGTTGACTACTTCTTCAATCCCGATCTGCGTCGCGAGTAGCTGCTCCTTTTCTTTTTGGATCTTCACCCTGTCTTCTTCAAATTTTGCTTGGAGAGCGTCCTTCTCTTGTTGCGCAGCTCGGCACTGCTCGATGATTTCCTCATGTGCTTTCTTTAAGGCTTGGGTGGCATGTGTGGTTTCTTTCTGTGCTTTCTGAAGGCGTTATTTGACTGTGTCAGCAATCTTACGGAGTTGAATTGGTTCATCTCCCTCTTCTGTTGTTCCTTCTAGCATGGGCGCAGTGGAGACTGCGCGGCTAGACTGAAGTGCCTGCTGCACTCCTTGGAGCTCGCTCTCAATTCTGTTGTACATTGCCTCTTGCTTGTCTTCCTGCTTTTCTGGTATCTCTTCTATAGCTTCGTTCATAGTGGCGAGGAGGAAACTGAAGTCAGCAGTGGTGAGCATGGTCTTCATCTTGGTTACAAGGGTTCTAGGTTTCTTCCGGGAGGAAGATTTCAGAGGTGAAACCTTCCTTTTCTTCAATGAGTCCTCTTCGTCTCCTGGCCTCTGTTCGAATTCTTCTAAGTCTTCATCATTACCTTCTTGCTCAGGTGTAATGGATGTGGTCCTTACAGATTTGTTGTCTATATCTTGTATCTCCTCATCCTTCTTCGTCTTCGTTGTTTTATTCGTCTTACTGGGCCCAAGTGTATCCTGCGCAGCTTCTGGGCTGTTGATGTCGGACAATTCTGCGGGGTCTGCTGAAACAAGGAGGTCTACCGACCATTCCTTGGTGATTTCCTCCAGGTCTTCTTTTGTCAGCTTATAATAAGACTGAAGTTGTTCTTTTTTCTCATCAGCGCGTGTTGTTATGTAAATGAAGTGGTGGTTCGCGCTGAACTTCATTAAGGACCTAAACCTGTGGAGGGTATTTGGGGTTATCCGAGGCTCGGACTGGATGGCGAGCTTCAACTGGTTGTAGTAGGTGTGGAATACGGCATTGGATTTCCATTCTTTTCTCATATCATTCGAGTACCATAAGCTACTGAACTTCACGGCTAAGGGATCAAAAGGGTCAAGGTCCAGGAAGGTTGCACCTTCCGGTAGCTCCCATGCAACGAAAACTATAAGTATCAAGAGCCATCTAAAATGGAATTCATGCCCTTGATCCTGGGCTTCTCTGCAGTCAATCTCTAATTGATTCACCAGGTACTTCACCCAGTTCATCTGTAGTCCCTGTGCGCACTTTCCTACGAGGTCAACTACAAAGTTGGATACTTGCATGGGCCAATTCTTGTGAACAAGCTTCCCTGTGATCAGCTGACATGCAAGGTGCACTATGCCTCTCTGAATAGAGGCTACCTTTTAGCCTCATGCTCCTTTCTCAACATCTCCATAAGATTCTTTGATCTTTTGAGAAAGAGCACGGTCCGCGGTCTTTCGAGGATAGTACTCATGGGGATCAGGGCCCTGCATGCTAAGACTTGTGATCCTATTGATCAGCGCTGGATCAACTATGATGTGGAGGTTCAACCATAGGTATCCTTCGTGGTAGCTCGCCAGGAGTAGCTTAACATAGGAATTGACTTCTTGGTGACGTCTGAAATGCAGGATCTTCATGACGTTCAACAGAGTGGACTACGCGAGGTTCATAGTCCATTGTTGAGGGATGATCTTCGAGTTCTTACCCTTGGTTCTGGTTAGGTACTTGTGTGGGGCAAGCATGCTGTAGACTTTACGTTGAAGTCACTGAACTTTAATGTTGCAATATTGTTTTGATCTATGTGGACTGCGCGTACCCCTTTTGGCAGGTACGCGGTGACTAGAGTGTACTTGAAATCTCTAGGCACACTGTCTTTTTTTATTGCACCGCTCAGAGGTGGTATGTAAGCAGGTAGGATGGATGGAACCAACTTCGCATTGGCCATATCATCTTTATGTTTGGTTCTACGTTCTGCGCTGGCTCGGGATGTTCCTGCTCGAGCAGTCGACAGGGAGGCTTGCACTCCTCTCGTCGATGATGCCTGTAAACCTGTAGACAACCCTCGTTTTGACATGACTCTTTCGGTTCTGAGGCTAGCGAGTACCTCTCTTGTAGATTCTTCAGCTGCGCTAAATTAGTCGGACATATGCGCTCGGAAAGAAAAATTAATCGGGGTCCACAATGATCTCAGATATTGTACTAGGATGACCAACCAGATCACAATGACCACTATATACAACTACTAGTCTGCAGGCTTCTAATTCTCAGTTGGAAAAAGTATTCTTCGTGCATGGCGCAACAAACTAAATAAGAAATTTGGCAACAATATGCTTGCAACAGGCATGAAGCTTCCATTAACGTTGATCTGTCTGTTATGGTGCGATCCAATGGTCTAGTGATGATCTTTTAATGCTTTTCTGTCCGTTCGGGGCAGAAGTCGAATGGGTATATCGGTCCAACGACTATATCGCTTCATCATAGTGAAGTGCCATAGGTCGTTGTTCTGATATCTCGACGAAGCTCCCATTCTGCAAGTTTTCTTTCTACAATGTTCTATCTGGAATTTCCTGTAACCTTTCAATCTTCACCCTCTTCTTACTTAACTTTCTAGCTTTCTTTCTAGTGAGCTTCGTCTCAGTAGTTCTTTTCCCGTTCTGGTTCCTATTTTCCTTGGATATAGTTACTTCGCGTTGCTGAGGTTCTTTCTTAGGGTTCAGGTATAACATCTCTTCTTTATCTGAGATAGAAACTTCAGTCTTCTGTGAGTCCTCTGGCATTTTGATAACTTTGACATCTGGGTTCCTAGTGTGATATAGCTTCGATATGTTCTCCTGTTCTTCAATCAACTGCGTGATCCTTCTGGTCATGAAGTCTTTTAACTATTGTCTCTACTGTTCTAAAACTTTTTCTTCTTCCTTCTTTCTGGCTTGATCTCTTTCAATCCAAGGATTTCCAACATAGTAAATGGGGCGYTGTCCTCAATAAATTTTATAATCTCAAAATCTTCTTTTGTCGAAGTTCCATTAGCATTCATAGATATCTTAGTGAGCCTTCCACATAGGTTTACCAGTTTCCCTCTGAATAACCATATTCCACTTAGTGAAGGGGTCATAACAGGCCTCCCTATAGCTTCGCAAGTTCTTTATGTCATAACATTCACTTGTGTTTCCTCATCTAGAACACAGTCAATGTCGAAGTCTCCTATTCTTACCTCGATGCATTCTTTTTTGTTAAATACCTCTGATAATGTAACATGTCGGTGATCATTCCAGATGTCTTTCATCTGTAGTAATACTTTTTCTGATTCTTTCTGAGGTTTGCTATTTATGGATCTGCCTTAGGGTTTTCTTCTTTCAGATTCATGCTTTCAACTTTAGCAATCATTCTAGGGAAATCTAATACTTCGTGGTCCCAAGCTTTGCAACAAAGACAACTAGGTCTTCCACCAAGGCATTCCTTAGCAAGATGTCCCAGTCTTCTGCAACTGTAACAGATGGTTAATCCTCTCTTTCTTTTAAATGATCCCCAACCTCTTCTGTATTGTGCACTAGGGTCATGGTAGCTAGCCTGCAAAAAATTCTTTCGAGGATCCTGCATCCACTTGTTATTCCAAACATTCTTTCTATGCATAGGTATAACATATCTATCATTATTCTTATCATATCTATTCATATCAAACTTCCTTTTATCTATCAGTGCCCTAGTTTTCAAGCTAGCATAGAATCTATCAATCATACCTAGATCCATGCTTTTAGAAACAAAATTTCCACTTATCTTACTTCTACAGAGCACAAATCTTTCAGATCTAAGAACTTTTAACTATTCTTACCTTTATTGGAGCACTGAGCTTACAGGTCTTACCTCTTTTCTGCAGATCTGACCTTTTTTTTCCTTAGAAACTTCTACTTTTACCTTTCTTAAAGCACAAAGCGTTCAAATCTTGCTTCTTTTCTTTAGATCTAGCCTTCTCTTTTTAGCATAAAGCTTCACGGGTCGAATGAAAATCTGCACACTAGGGCGACAGATCTATGCACAAAACTTTCACGGTTTCTAGATCGAATCTTTGCACAAAGCTTTTCTTTCTTAGTTCCCAGCAATCACAGTTTCAAGTCCCGACAATGGAACCATTTTTTGGCACAAGGGCGGACCCAGGGTTCAACGCTACAACAACGCACCAACAAAACCCTAACTACCGGCCCTTTCGGCAACACCTACAAAGCAGATGAAGTCTCACCCGAGGTAGATGCAGGGGTGGTTGCAAGACTCAAGCGTCTGCAACCTTAGCTGGGACACAACTCTATGATTACAACACTTAGCAAGCACTCAGCATGGGTCATTCATCAATATACATTCCTTATTATACTTCGCAGAAAGTACAGAGCATCGCAATATTCACTTCGATCTAAGATTTTAGCACTTAGCAAGATTAAAACATATCAAATCCAGTAGATCAACACTAAGCATCTTCATATATATCAGATCTAACATTCATTCACATCTCAGAAGCACAAAGCAAGAATAGATCTATCTAATCTAATCTAAGCACTTAGAAATACAAAGCATCTAAGAATAAGCACAAAGCATAACACACAGTATTTACGTGGTTCACCCCCACCCTAGGGCTACGTCCACCAACTCTTCTTCTTTATTAGTTTCAGTCAATCAGGTTACAACACAGAGCTATCAAAACCCCACTCCACATAGGACAGAAGATTTGCACAGTTCGCTAGATCCTTCTTCCTTGCACTATAGAACAAAGCCCTCTACAATGTCTTACAACAACTTGCACTTAGATTTGTATGCCTTTCAAAGTCATGCACAGAGCACTTACAATTCACTCTAGCACTTAGCTCATAAATTCCCGCCATACTTACATCGCCTAGCTACTTATTTATAAATTACAAAAGTGGGCCTAAACGTGGGTAAACCCACGGGCCAACATCCCTTTCCCATTACATATTCCCAAAAAGCCAAAAATGACCCAAAGTGGGATGAGATCTCGTGATCTCTTCTTTGTCTTGCGCGCTTCCTTCGATAGGGCATCGAAGTCCCAAAAAGGGTCAAATATGACCAAGTATCTCCCAAAACTTGGTCAAGGGCCAACAATTATAACACATCTATAAATACACAACATGTAAATGAACATAAAAGTGGTACTTATCTTTTAATAGAAGACCACCAATTGCGTGTAGACCTTCCACGAACCTCCTAGCCTTAGATCATGCTGCTCATCACGCTCAGCAGTGGGTCATCCCCGAGCTGGGACTAAACTCCACCCAGGGCAAAGGAATCCTAGATCTAGGCTGAGGCTACAGGAACTGCACTGTGCAACTGGAAGGATTCTCTCCAAGGAGCCTACTTACGCCCACTTCTCATGGAATCTCATTTCCCATATGCCTATCCCACCCCAGGAATATGCACCTTCATTGTTCCACATTCCATCGGCTGCTCCACTTCCCTTCCAGGGCTTCAACAACATGATGGATCATGAATTCTCAGAGCTTCGTAGCTGGTACTGGACTCTCTCCAGGAGAAATCACTTCCTAGCAAACTCTCTCACCTGGAGAGAGTTTCTTAAAGGCATGACAACCTTCTTCTTCAACCACGATCTTGACAACCTGCCTCTTCAATCCACAACCACCAAAATCAGGTAAGGCAAGGGGACGACTCAACAATTTACAGAGGTTCACAAAGGCTGAATTGAATATGGCTACGTACTTGCTCAGTGCGTGCATGAATTGCATAAGGGATGGCCAACATGCTGAGGATGAACTCGTGGGAAACTAAATGGCCAGACTGGTCATAATTTTGAGAGCGAGCAAGGAAAATGGTGAGAATGGTCAGCTTCCAGAATCGTGAGAGAGTTTCAATTGTGAGACAAAACTCCTCAAGAAGGTGGCTATAATGGTTTGTGAACCCCCAACAAAGGTGGAACTTCCCACATAAATCTACATGCGTCCTAGGTGACACTTAGTTCTCCAGGAGCACGCTCCTCTCCACTTAGAGTTTGTTCCTCTCCTCAAAGGAACTTAGGATAACTGGGTTTATTTTCCTTGTAACAACCCTAATTAACTATTTAGTTATCATGAATGATAAATATTAATTTAATTAATTATTAAAATAAATTTATGGAGACTTTATTATAATATTATTAAAATTGGTAGTTGAAGTAATTAATGGGAGGGATAAGGTGGTTGAGGAATTAATGGGGGATAAGGCGGTTGGAGAAATGGAAGGAGGGAGTGGGATTCGAGGGAGGAGGATAAGGGAGAGGGGAGAACTTGGGGAAGGGGATCTTTGGCTTTTGGGAGGTAAGAAAATTTGGGGGAAGAAGGAGGAGGAAGAAGGGATGAAAGAAGGAGTTTTAGTGAATAGTTTGGCTTGAGGAATCTCACAGAGACACAGTTGTTGCTGGGAGATTCCTCATTCTGTTATACCATGCATTACACTATCTATCATTTTTTTTCAAGTTGTCAAAATCTTTTCTATACCTCCAATGCTTAAAGGTTGATGAGACTAGTCCTTGTTCTAGTTAAAATAAGTCATAGACTTGTGGATCTTCCTAACTAAATACAACAAACAAAAATAGAAAGTATCCATGGTTAAAAGGATACTCTTTACTTTGAATGTCATTAATCCCTTCAATGAATTAGTTCATGAAGAACTATCACAAATTAATTCATTTCCCTTATGCAAAAGCATTGTCAATCAAGAGAATATATAATGTGCATTCTATCCTCTTTATTTCCTCATGACTTGACATGTCAGTATTTGGACAGTTGTTCTAATCATATTTGTGGTAATGGTTGTGATGATGGAACCTTTGATTCCTTTGTGTGTGCCATGTTTTGTGTAAAGGTCATCTTCATTGGTTTTCTTTACTCTTGTATTTTCTTTAAAGGTTTTCTTGACCTTGGACACATCCATGGAAAATCTATCCATACCTCTAATGTTCTCTAGTGTAAGGCCACCCTAGCCATATTTTCCCTTAACGAACTCATCTAGTTAGGAACTGTATACATTTATACATTGGTGGTGTGCTACCAAGGGTTGGTATTTGAAACAACTTGATTGATGAGACTTGCAACAACTAAAATTCCTCCATGGCTTCCATTCTTATGTATCTGGTACTTTGATGAAATTAGTGCATGTAAAATTCCACTTTGAGCTTAGGGAAGAGCTCACAACCAGTTAAGTGGTGCCCAATTATTCTTGTGAATTCTACCCTTCCCATGAAGTCACTTTTTTTATGTACTCTGACATCAATGGGGTATGCATGCACATATTCTTTATAGTCTAGAGCTATTTGAATCATCATCTTGATAGTTTCTTTTATTATGTGAGCTTGGAATTTGGTATAGACCAAAGATAAACCCAGACTATCTATTATATTTATGCTTACTAGTTGGTGGATTGGTTCATAAGGAAAAGAATAATAACCATGTTGAACACTTAGTTGTTTCAAAACTGGGATACACGTTATGATAGAAGTTAGTAGAGGTATGGTTTATTGGGGATATAAAGGTTTCAATATATGAAGTACAAAGGTTTAACATTTGCAAATAATGCATGCTCGATTTTACTTAACAAAAAATGCATGCACAATTTTATTCAATAAACACACATGCACGATATTTAGATATTAAAATATGGAAATAATATTCAAATGCCAAACCAACCTATCTATATTTTCCAACTAATAATTTAAGCAAGGTGATAAAGACAAATCACAATGGCATGCTAATCATCTATGTCATAAATAGTGTCATCCATGTTCAAAACCCAATGATGCCTTCATTAACTAGTTGTTGAAGTCATCGTGTTTAAAGGCCAAAATGGAACACCATTTGCATTTTTTGAGCACTAGGCATTGTTCTCGATGCCATAGAAATGGTTTTGAGAGTAAATGGTTTCTTTTTCCCCTATAGCAGGGTTGTAGGCATCCAAGGATATTCACAACTCCTCAAACCACCAAACATGACCTCTTAATAGTCTTCTAGTCAATGCCTAGACATAGTAATGATGTTATGGGTTGCATTGGATCATGATCCTTAATTGACCATTAGGACCTAATTCATTGGATATTACTCATAAATAGACTTACCCAAGGTACAACAATCATCGATTTATTCCCATATACCACTCATAGGTACAAATAAATTTCCCTTGATAGGGCCAAGTTGTTTGTTTTAGGACTTCTTGCATGAGACATGAGCCCTAGAGGAATAGGTTTTAGGGCCTATTTATCTAGGTTTTCATCCTAAATGATGGCTTATTCCACAAGACCCATCCTTATTACACAATATGTCAAACTCCTAGCTATATCCTAATCGGATTCTTTGAGCATTATTTATGGTTCTTGAGGCCATAGACATGGTCGCAAGAGGAACAATTTCCTTATGCCCCATAGGAGGGTTGTAGGCATCCAAGGGTAGTAAAAAATCCTCAAACCACCACACATGACCTATTAAAAGTCTTATAGTTACCTAGAAATAGTAATTATGACCTCAAGGGCCTTCTTTTTTAGAACCTCATGCATGAGACATGTGCCCTAGAGAAATAGGTCTTATGGCTTATGTATTTAGGTTTTGGTCCTAAACCACGGGCCAACCAAAAGATCCATCATTTGAACACAAGATGTCAAACTCCTAGCTATATCCTAATTGGATGTTTTGAGCATTGTGTATGGTTCTTGAGGCTATAGACATGGTCCTAGGAAGAAACAATTGTCTTAGGCCTTACAAAAGGGTTGTAAGCATCCAAGGATAGTCACAGCTCCTCAAACCACCACACACAACCTCTTAATGATATTTTGGTCACTTAGAAACAATAATGATGAGATCAAGGGCCTTCAATGTTTTTTAGGACCTCATGCATGAGACATGAGTCTTAGAGAAATAGGTCTTAGGGCCTATGTCTTTAGGATTCGGTCTTAAACCATGGCCTATACGACAACACCATTCATTTTCACACAAGATGTCAAACTCCAACTATATCCTAACTAGATTTTTTTAGCACTAAGCATGGTTCTCAAGGATGTATACATGGTCATGGGAGGAAATAGTTGCCTTATGCCCTATAGGAGGCTTGTAGGAATCTAAGGATTGTAACAACTCCTCGAACCACCACCTTGAAGTCACCTTGTTTGAAGGTCAAAATGGAACACATTTTGGATGTTTTGAGCACTAGGCATAGTTCTCGAGCCTGTATACATGGTCATGAGAGGAAATAGTTTCCTTAGAACATACAACTAGATTATAGGTATCCAAGGAAATTCACAACTCCTCAAACCATTGAACATGACATCTTAACGAGGTTCTAGTTAATTCATAGAAAATTTAATGATGCAATGGGGTCCCTTTCATGGACCATGATCCTTCTGTTGGGTATGTGTTATATTCTTTGCATCTATTTTTAGCAGTTTCTCAACACATGTTTTCATCGATGGTTTTCTAATTTTAGTTAAGGAATTAGGGTTGTTGACTAATTTGAGTCAATGGATTAAGGGTTTGGATGTTGTGGGATCCTACATATATTGTATTGTAAACAATGAAGAATATGATGAATAAAATATTAGAGGTGTGGCTCTAAAGTTGTTGGTTTTCCCAGTTTAGATTTCCAGGGTAAAATCTCTGTGTAATGTGTGTGTGTGTCATTGTATCTTTTCTATTTTTATTAAGAATCTATTTGTAGTAATTAATTGTACAATGTTAAAATATACATTTGGTATTAGAGAAATTATTGGCTTCATGGGTATGGCTTTGTGGTCAGAGGTTTGGCTTGGGTCTATGATAAACCTTGTTACAGTGGGAGATCTGTGGCATTGATTCTTGCGGTGAAAATAAATGGCAGGCAATTAAAAAATAGAGATCGAGAAATTTAATGGGAAAATTTCTGAGTTTTGGAAGCTCAATGTGGAAGATTTGTTGGTGGACAAAGATTAGTGGATATTTGTGGATCCTTGTACTACACCTACAAGAATGTCAACAAAATACTGAGAAATTTTGGATCAGACGGAAAAGAGCACAATCTAATTGTGTCTCTCAGATTCAGTATTATTGAATGTGTCAGGGGAAGCTACAACCAAGGCATTATGGGATAAGTTAGGGAATTTTTATCAATCAAAGTCCCTGGTAAACAAATTGTCCCTACGGAAGAAGTTGTACAACCTAAGAAAAAAACATGGAGACTCGGTGATAGGGCATCTGAATGCCTTCAATATTTTGGTAACTCAACTATTATATGTTGATATTAAGATTTATGATGAAGATAAATGTATCAATTTATTGTTCTCTTTACCAGACTTGTGGGATAGTCTAGTTGTGGCCATAGGTAGTAATTCAACTACTTTAAGTTTTGATGATGTGGTCTCATCCTTATTGTTGGAGGAGGTGAGGCTAAAAAATATGGAAAACCAGAGCACAAATGCCTTATTTGAAAGAGGATTCTCCCAAGAAAGAAACAGATCCAAGTCCTCAAGTGGGAGATCTAAATCTAAGGGAAGATCTAAATCTCCCGAAAAATTTGTAAAGGTATGTTGGAGATGTGGAAAAGAAGGGCATTTCAAGAAACAATACAAGATCCAAAAGTGTTGAGAAGGGGAGGGGACATTATGATGCCCCTTCTATAGAAGCAAAAATCTTTGCAGATGAAGGAGGATATGTATACTTGGCTTCTTCAAGAACACATGTAGATCATGAGGCATGGTTGGTTGACTCAGGTGCATCCTCTCATATGAATCCTCACATGGAGTGGTTTTGTGAATATGAAAGGTATGATGGAGGTGATGTTTTTCTAGGTGATGATTCGACAGCCAAAATTGTAGGACGAGGAAAATTCAAGTTGAATCTCATGGATGGTAGGATTAGAACACTCCCTGGTGTTCTACACATCCCAGGATTGGACATAAATTTGATTTTTGTAAGCAAGATGGACGATGTAGGTGTAAAAATTGTGTTTGAAAAGGGAACCTGCGGGATGATTCGAGGAGCAATGGTGTTGCTAAAGGGAGTTTGGTTTGCAACTCTTTATAAGTTGCAGGGAAGAACTATTAGTGATTGGTGCAATAGTTCCATTGTTCCTGAGATTGGAGCTGAAGAAGAAAATACTTAGGATCTTAATGCTCTTCTACATCTCTTTTAACCTAATGGAAACTATTTATAATAAATAGTCTCAATGTTACACAAATGTACTCCGATGCTATATTTAGGATCTCAATTCTCTTTAATATATCTTTATTTTCAACCTTTTGATTTTTAAATTTTCCATCTTTTAAATGTTATTTTTTAGTATAAATGATCATGTCATGAAGTCCAAGAAAAAGCACAAATAGAGGGACATTGATGCAAGGATTTTACCTCTCCAATATGAGAAGAGTGCATGAAATATGGTGCTCAAGAAAGAAGCAATCTGTAATACCCTTGTTTCCCTCGGCTTGTAAATATAACTATAACTTGGAGAAAGACTATGGGCAGACTGAATGTGTGTGGATGTTGGAATTAAACAACCTTTTTGTTATAAAAGGTAATGTATGTATTTCTATTATTAAATAAAATGGATAGTGTTGCATAATTGTTGAAGGGGTTTTCCAAGGTAGATCATGATGCTATGAGAGATATGGTGAGGGGAACCAACAATGGTTGAGATTGTTAAATTTAGAGCTGCTATTAAGTTCTTTTCAATTTACTAGACAATAATAGCATAAGAAGGATCATTGAAAGAAACAAAATCACAAGGTACACATCATTTATCCTAGGAAACCTACATGGGGGAGAAAACCCAACAAAAACATCCTTAATATAGATTGCCAATACAATGTCAAGATAATAAACCAAACACTAGAGAATATCCAAGACTGAGCAATGCACCTCTCGCTTCCTTCTTCCAGCAACTGCAACTTCCTTCAAACTTGCGCACTAGATGAGTGACTTGAGTGAGTGTAAGAATGAGGCACCATCTTCTCCTATTTATACAAGTTGGGAGGTGCTAGGGTTGTGTCTCTTCACCAAGCTGGGATGACTTCTTCAACTAGTCGATAAAACCGCTTTAACTATCCCTAGGGGATGAATTCTCAATTAGCATCATTTGATTAGGGTTTGACCAATCCACAAAAGGGGATTTGGTCATACATAAGTCCCGACATGATCAATCCACAAAAGGGGATTGATATATATAATAATAACTCAATTATTTTTAGAATATTCTTCACAGTTGCAATATTTCAACACTCCCCCTTAACAAGAAGGGTATTATACAATACAACATCATCAAGAGAGAGAGAGAAAGGGAAGTAACATCATCAACATCTGGAACACTGACTGACACATCTATAAATCATCGAAAGTTTTTCTCATCATCAATAACATTATCGTTCACAAGATGGAGCTGGAATAGTATCATCATCACCATTCACAACATGGAGCTAGAATATCATCAGCATCATTATTCTCTACATCAACATCAATTAGTATAACACTAATACAANAAGTTTTTCTCATCATCAATAACATTATCGTTCACAAGATGGAGCTGGAATAGTATCATCATCACCATTCACAACATGGAGCTAGAATATCATCAGCATCATTATTCTCTACATCAACATCAATTAGTATAACACTAATACAACATCATCAATCAGTACAAGAATGATACATCATCATCAACATCTTCAGCATGAAGCTGAAGTAGAAACATCATCATCATTTTCAGCATGAAGCTGAAGTAGCATCTTCATCATCAGCTTCAGCATGAAGCTGAAGTAGCATCACTGTCATCTTCAGCATGAATCTAAATCATAATCATCAATAGCATGAATCTAGAATAATAATATCACCAACACGAGGCTGGTACACCAACATCAACAACACGAGGTTGGAGCAACAACAACAACACGAGGCTGGAGCAACATCAATAGCACAAGGCTGAGACAATAACCTCATCGACATGAGGTTGAGATAAAAACATCATCAACATCATCAACATGAGGTTGATATAACAACATCATCAAGACAAGGTTGAGATAACAACATCATCAACATATGGCAACAGAATGAGGCAGGTGCAACAACAACATTTTGTGGTACTTTGACAAACCCTAGGGATCTGCCTAAGAATCATAAGATTCCCTAGAATATAAAATACTAATGGAGCTACCATGTGGTACTCTGACAGACCGTCCTTACTAGACCTTCTGGATCTGCCCAGGAATCATAGGATTCCCTAGGATTATAAAAATCCTAATGGAACTACCACTACTGACCACAACTAGCATATACATGCACAGGTACTCTGACAGACCATCCTTACCGGACCTTCAGGATTTGTCCAGGGATGATCAGTCCCCTAGGATATAAAATCCTAACTGAGCTACCCCTTGTTGGTTAGGATACTATAGTATCATCAACATCACTCCTCCTTTCGAGGGAGGTCCTTTCAGACTATACCAAGCTTGTCTCGAAAGTGCTCAAAATTTACACGAGATAGAGGTTTGGTCAACACATCTGCAACCTTCTCATCTATGCCAACATATTGGAGCTTTATAGCTCCTCTCTGCACCATATCACAAATGTAGTGATACTATATTTCTATGTACTTTGACTTATCATGGAAAACAGGGTTCTCCCTCATCTTTATTCAACTATGGCTATCACATAGAATCATGATTGCTTATATCTATAGATCAAATAGACATGTCAACAACTTATGAAGTCATATGGCTTCACAACTGGCAAAAAATGCAACAATGTATTTCACTTCTATCGTGCTGAGAGAAATACTGGATTGCTTCCTACTCTACCATGAAGTCATGGTTGACCCCAGACTGAAACAACATCATGAAGTGCTCTTTCTATCAAAAACATTTCCATCCCAATCTGAATTAGTATAACCAACCATTCTGAAGTCATGATCTCCATTATAACATAAACCAAAGTCCAACATGCCCCTAAGGTATCTCATCACGTGTTTTGCAGCAACAAGGTGAACACGTCTGGGCTCTACCAGGTACTGACTCAAGGTCTTCACATCAAAACATATATATGGCCTAGTATTCTTCAGATACATCAATGATCCAATGATCCGTGTGTACAACGTAGCATCAACCAATTCTGACGAAGTATCAACCAAGAGCTTCAACTTTGTTTCCATGGGTGTGTTCATGGCTTTACATTCCAACATATCAAACCTCTTCAGTATTTCAACTCCATACTTCCCTTGGTTAAGGAAGATATTCTCTAGGCTCTGCCAAACTTCAAGACCTAAGAAATAATGCACCGGGCCTAGGTATTTCATCTCAAATTCTGCAACGAGCTTCTTCTTACAATCTCTGATGAGATTTTCTTCTCCAGTTAAGAATAAGTCATCCACATATAGTATCAAAATAACTAGCTCATCATTCATAACCTTGAAGTGAAGGTTAGAATCATCTTTACTCTTGGTAAAGCCTAAGATCTTTAGGGAACTATCAATTCTGCCATACCAAGCTCTGGAAGCTTGCTTCAACTTCAACTTAATATGCACAATCATGTGCTAGATCTATGTGCTTTCTGCAAAGCACTATCTGTCTCACTACCTGAGTGTATGTCCTCTACTCTCTCTACAACTGTTCCTATGGAACTAGGATTCTGCACCTGCAGCTTCTCTAAAGCTGAGAATCATTATAGTTGTTGATCTAAAAATGAAGAAGACTTGTATTCTTGAAAATATTTGCAAGTTAAATTTTATGTGTTAAAATGCAAATGGATCAACTTTGCAACACAACTTTAATAGGATTTACTCATTCAAGATGCATATAAATAGCAGCAAAAACAGTGAATAGAAAACACATAACATAGCAAATGATAAAGGAGTTCACCCCTCTCTTGGGCTACATCTCCTGGTCCAGCTTCCAATGGATCATTTGTATTATTTGCTCAAATTGCTCAAAAATGTGATTTAAAATGCTCAAAATTCCAAATAGACTGCTCCAATGGCTTTAGAATGTCCAAAAACCCCTAGCTGGGCTTTTTCGGCACCTCGTTTGGCCAAAAATTGAAGAAGATAGGCTTCCTGGAAGTCCCCCCTTCAAACTTGTTGTCTCTGCATCTACAAAATGCACCCCTTGTTGGCTCAACCTAGCCCACATGCATATTTAAGTGTAAAAAATTAGCACCAGGTGCAACCGCACGACCGGTACAAACTGTCACACAGTTACGCGCTGGCCCTTAACTGTCTATGGCCCGTGGGCATGTGAAGCACCATATGACCGCGCCAATATAAATAAAGGGCCAAAGTTGAAACGGTTATAACATAGGCGCGCCCGTGGTCACATCACATACCATGTGACCGACGGTTCAAATGAAAGGGCTATACAATAGAGCATGCATATAGTAATGTGGTCACATCGCATACCATGTGAATGATGGTTCAAATGAAAGGGCTATATAATAGAGCGCGCATATAATAATGTGGTCACATTGTATATACGCGGGACTGGGGGCAGGGGCTAAGCCTCGGCCTGGTCTGCGCCCACCATATAATATATTTGAACATAAATATAATATGCGTCGTTTATATTACAAGGAACATGTGGTGGCGCGCTAGTCGACGACCCTTCCCAAGGCTCTTCCCCTGCCCGGAGGTCGCGGGATCAAGTCTTGCTAAATGCATAAATTTTAAACCAACATGTGTGTGACACGTGGCGGCCATTGATTGGGCCATGTTTCACCATCCTATTCGTTGCAAACATGCCATGTAATATGCCAACTGTCCACACAACTGCCTTCCACGTGTCGTACGACCTGCCAAGTCAGCGTCCGTACGGACTGTACAGTCAACACCCCTTTTTTGCTTGTTTGTCATTTTGAACAAAATGCGATATCTCTTGCTCCCAACGTCTGTTTGAACCCAAACGAGTTGCGTTGGGTTCGTAACGACGAGGCCTACGCTCCCATTCAATTTGAAGCGATTCCGAGCACTTTGAATTTTG
>SNQJ01S0106144.1:46007-58392 GCA_010110895.2 Picea sitchensis | reverse complement strand
AAAGGTGACTTTATGATTAAAGTGAGGGTGAGTGAAGAGACACCAAATCTCAGCCACCCATCTGATCTAATCTCAACCGTTAGATTAGAAAACCCCTCACCTTCCCTCATGAGGTCGACTTGGGCAAGAGGGCACACCCATTCCTCAGAAGTGGAAGCATTCTTGTTGAGAGAACAAGAGGAGCTCAAGCATTCTTTTTGAGAGAACAAGAGAGAGCAAAAAGGGGTCGAGCTGAAGAAAAGAGACAGCAGCTGCAATTTCTGGGAGTATTGGCATGCATTCCAAGGCTGTCGAATAGCATTTAGTGGCACAGAAGTTGAGTCTTAGCAGATTTTTGGTATGAATTTTGAGACAGTCTGTACAACATTAATTGCTGGGACAACCGTACAGTTGTACGGATTTTTGGTTCAAAAATCGAGGAGCAAAGCTACAGGAATGTCCAGATAAGTTTGTGTAAATATCTGAAGATGAATATGCTGTAAAAGAATTTCTCAGAAGCTCATAAATAATGCAAATCCCTCTCTCACTGGTTTTCCCCTTGTGGGTTTTTCCAGGGTCGAAGTTAGACCGAATATCTTTGTGTCTATATTTTTTGAGTTTTGCATATTGCTTATTTTTTATTTCTGCGTTGAAAACGATGTTCATAATCCTCATGTTTCAGTTCTGAAGTTTATTTTCTGTTAAGTTTTTATATGCTGAAACACAGTGCTGTAACATATGCTGAAACATAGTGCTGTAACATATGCTGAAACATAGTGCTGTAACATATGCTGAAACACAGTGCTGTAACATATGCCGAAACACAGTGCTGTAACATATGCTGAAACACAGTGCTGTAACATATGCTGAAACACAGTGATGTAACATATGCTGAAACACAGTGTTGTAACATATGCTGAAACACCGCTATGACATATGATGAAACACCACTATGACATATGCTGAAACAATGCTGAAACTGGAGTTTGGCATTTAACTTTGGTTGAAAAATCAGCGAGACTAAAACTGGGTTGGGGTTTTGAAATTTTAACAATCCATTGGTAGCTATATGATTGTCATTTTTTGTTTTTCATGGTTCTAGTTCTTGCAAGATTCTCTAACATATATTTCTCTTTGTTTTTAGTTTTTATTTCCTTGTTTAATGTGTATTTGGTTATCTAATCAACTCACAAATCTCTATCTTGTTTAGCTGACTTAACTAGGCAAGTAAGTGTTGTGTTTTTGCTCACCCATGTGACAAAACCAACACAACAGATTGGTGACCATACTGGGGATCGGTATCAAATTCCTCCCTATTTAAGTCTTGAGAGCACTTCTTTCTAATTGCTTGGATATGCAGGTACCAAAACTGGCCTAATCCAGTCTTCCAAAGTCAGAATTCAGAGCCAAGGCAAGAGAAGTTCACTTGGAAATTTCTTTCCCGATGCATGACAGGAAGTGCACGGCTTTCGAGGCACATAGACACACATCCTGGGCTTTGTGCGCATAGAAGCCTTCATAAATTCAAGCATTGTGCGCACTCTGCGTTTTTTGCGCGACTGTCAAAACTACATCCCGCGCATAAGGTCATTTTTTGCAAATTGTAAGGGTTTTTATGAGTGCTTTGAGGGACCATTTCCTTCAGATTTTAATTTCTTGCACTTTATAAAGAAATCACACTTCACTTAGAGTCCTTTCTCACAAGGAAGGTTAGTTAACATAAGAAAATAGGGGTAAAAAGAATCACTATTGTTCTCTTTTCTTTGTTGCCACATGGATGGCTCATTTGGCATTTAAAATTTTGAGTTGAAGTTATTTCTTTTTCAAACACAATAAACTAATTTGGGACTAGAAATCCATTTTAACCCTCAAGTATGCTCTTCCTCTACACCCAAGTGTGATCTCGGGAATCAGAAAAGGTGGTTGAAAGGAAATTTCATCTCCCTTTAAAAATCATTAGGAGAGGACAAAACCCCCCTAGGGTACCTCTTAGTTTTGGAAATCATCTTAAAAGCTTTGTAAGGGGCCATACATGCCCACATGTTTGCAATCTTAGGATAGTTTCTAAAATCTTTCTTAGTTTAGACAACACTCTAGGAAAGTTTAAAAGATCAAGTAACAGGCCCATACATGCCCACATGTCTACAATTCTAAGATAGTTTGAAAAGCTTTTCTAGTTTAGACAACATTCTAGGGAGTTTAAAGGATCAAGTAAGGACCCATATGTCCACATTTCTAGTTCTTTAGGGCTTTAAATATTTCTAGTTCTTTAGGGCTTTAAAGAAACATAGTAAGCTAGGTAAGAAGATTTGTAAGGACCACAGGAAGTCCACATGTTGCAATCTTACACTTAACTTATTGAAAACAATTTGCACACTTTTCACTTTCTTGCACACAAAGCCACTCATCACACACATAATTTCTATTAGAATAGTGGAGGTTGAAGTAAGCTTTGTTTTAAAGTACCCACAAAGTACTTCAAAGAAATTCTAAAAGATATGACTACTTCTTTGGAAATTATCCACACCAATTTAATTCAAACGAGATTTGTCCATGACCCCAATCTCTCAGCCCACTTCATCTAAAAAAAATTCTAAGAGCGCACTAAATTTTCCTCCACAGGAGGTGCCAAAATAATTTTTTTAGTCTAGGTAGGATCTCAGGGGTAGGCATCCAAATAACCCCCCGTTATCAGGTTCTCACATTTTGAAACAATAGAAGTTGCGAATAGGGATCTTTCAAATCCTCCAAGTCAAGTGTTCCTATACCATAAGGCAGAGAGATACCCGTGAAGGGTCGAAGGCCGAGGTCTGGTTGTTATGTGCATCCCTCCTTGAGTCACCCAATTATGGTGAGGGTATCCAGCCCGTGACCCATTTTTTAAGCCGAAAATCTAAATGTTGCACTTTGACCAAGGTACTTAGTGTCCAAACATAGGATATCTACCTAGGTGGCAGCTATGGGATGCAATCACACCTTGATCAAATTTTGTGTGGCTATTGGGAAATATCGCCAGCTCTTTCGGGATATGCACCCTATACCCCTCATTATAAATGATTACTTCCACCTTCACTAGTTCCTCTTCCGATGGCTTCATACCCCACTATCGAGTGCTATTGGAAGGCCCAGTGCTAAATTGAGAGGAATGATGATAGGTCTTTTAGGACACGATCATATATTTTTGTTTTTCCCCCACGTGGATAAAATCCCCCTATCCATATGCTTGTTTACTTTACAGTTGATTTATTTATGATGTTCATTTGATTACATTCAATTGCGAGTTATACTATTTTTGGAAGGTCAAAAATATAAAAATCTCTTGTTCATTTATTTCTCTCTTGTCACTATTTGCAGTACACATTCACTTTGCTAGTCAAAACCATAGGGGAACCATAGAATCCCCGTTGTTCTAGACACTTGTAGAATCTCCCTCCTATTCTAGGAGGAGTCCCTAGTCTCGCCAACTCACCAACTCCACCATCTCACACCCTAGTGAGTGCTAGTGTCTTGGGCTCAGCTTTACTTGGTTCCACTTTGCTTGGGTCAAATACCCAAGGAAATCCATCTATTGGTTCTCCTTCACAAGGAGGCGGGGGAAAAACTTATTCTCAATGGAGAAGTACAAACCTATCAAATCCCTCTCAAGGGACTGTTCCATTATCTACACACACAATGGCTGGAGATAATCCTCCACCAAATCCCCCTATTCCATACTTGGCACCCCTCAACATTCTTGATTTAACCAAACTCACGAATGATCCCATTTTGCATGATGCCACTTGGCCCAATATACCTACCAAATTGCCTTTAGACATTCCAAAGTTTGAGGGAAAACCAGGGGAAGACCCCACCAACCATGTTATGACCTTCCACTTATGGTTATCTTCAAACAACATCATGGATGATTCCATCCGCTTGAGGTTATTTCAAAGAAATCTCACTGGTTCATCAACCAAATGGTATGTGGAAGAAAAATCAGGGTCCCACGTGACCTTTGAATCATTGGCCAAGTCCTTTTTGTCCTTTTTCCAATTACCAGTTCATCATGACACTGGTTTAGAACTTCTATTTGAGTTCAAACAAACCATTGCTATCCATATCGTCGACCACATCCATGAATGGTGTCGGCAACGTACTTTATGTAAAGAAGAAACCACCAAGGAACAACGTCTCGATCAGTTTCTTAAATCACTCATCCCTGTGATTGTAAAGGATGTAGTGTCCAAATTTCCTCAATCAGAAGAGGAAGCCATCAACAAAGCCCAACAATTTGACCTCATATATGCCCAATCAGGTTACTTGTACATAGTATTGTCTGATGCACCCAGACCCATACCATTTGGCCAGGACAAACTTAGGATGTCCCACGCTGCGGATGGGTTGATTGGTTCTATGACACATCTCAATCCTTACGGCCACCTATCACCTAATTATGGTGCAAATCCATATCCTCAATCAAATGGAGGGATGTCTTATTACCCTCCTCCCACTCACCAACAATCATATCACGTTGGTCCCACTCAGTCGTTAGGGGAACCCCCACAAATACCCTAGATGCATTCGGTCTCTCAATCTAGTATGAGTTCACCCCCAACCCCCGCATATAACCACAACAGTGGTGGAAGTACTTCAACTTCCTACACACCGTATGGATCACCTCCACAAAACAACCCATATTTTCCATTTCTCAGTCCTCCCTAGTCATTTTCTCCTCCACCAGGACAACCACATGATGACGTTAACTTTGTTCAAACCTCTCCCATTCAACAATTTCATGATTTTGAACAGTTGAATATGAAAAATCCGTCCCATCAACCGAATAATGCCAAGAAGAAAGGGAAAAATCGAAATAATAACAACCCGGGACCAGGAGGAAATAATCCCCAACAAAACCGTCCCGCTGGGGGAAACCAGAATTAAGGCAACAAAAATCCCCAAGGGGGCAACAATAACAATCAACCACGACAAGTGAAGAACAATAACCTTAGAACTAACTTCCCTTGCGCTCTATGTGGTGAGTATGGACATTATACTCACCATTTCCCTTGAATTGTTGATTACAAACGAATGAAAGAATCCATGAACACACAATGCCCTCTGGCGCTACCTGCCCCTTAGTAGGCCACACGATATTATTTGCAACCACCACCTCCAACCATTTTGAAAAACCCTATTCCACACCAAGGTGTGATGAATACACAACAAGAGATAAACTCGGCCCCACCACAAATGGGGCAATATCAAAACCCAGGTCCCAATCAACCCGAAAATCCGAACGATCGTAATATACTCCATACCAGTGAGGAAGAGATTCTTCTGCAAACACGTAGCCATCCATACAACCTACCTCCTGACTCTACCCCAATCGCCTCAGAAGCATCTTTTGCTACAGTTGGGCAACCATTGATGATTCCCCGCCCTAACACTGAACCAAACCCTCATATACTTTGCATGCCTTTACGACAAAATGTACATAACCCTCATGCTAGGGTAGCCCATAACTACAGTCTGGTCAATGACTTAGCACAATCTCTTGTAGCCATGTCTGTGTTGAAGGTCCTCCAAACCTGTCCATCACAGCGCAAATCCTTACTTTCCTCCTTGGGGGCAGTCAACCCAACTAATACTCGACTCATCACCTTTGATTTAGATAGTGGAGACCCATGCCTCCCCACTCTGGTATTTTTTCAGATACTAGTTAAGATCTGGAACATCATATTTCATTGGTGCATCATTGATGAAGGTGCATTCACATGCATCATGTCCAAAGTAGTATGGAAAAAACTTGGCTCCCCTGAGCTAGTACCATCTTCCATCACCCTGAGAGCTTATGACAGTCGACCATCATCCCCTGAAGGGCTCTTCCAAAATGTCCCCATAGAACTTGGGGGAAAAACCATCCTGATTGAAATTGAAGTTATTGACGCCCCACTTGATTACAATATCTTGTTCGGACGTAGCTACATGTATGCTATGAAGGCGGTAGCCTCTTCTGTGTTTCATATGATGATGTTTTCCCATAACAGGAAAATTGTCACCATCGACCAACTTACACATTATGAGCCTAATCATTCCGCCAATATTGATAACATCCTCCCCCTTGTCTTCACTAGCTCAGATACTTTTTTCGTCATCAACATTGGTCCTAGAATTTTCAAGGACCCATCCTTGTTAGGGACTTATCATGGAGCACCACCTCTCCTAAACCCTTCTATTTCAGCACAAGTGTGTGTAGTTTCCTCTAATGGAACAAATATCAGAGACAATACTCCTCTCACTGAGGCCCCTCCCCACATCGAAGTTCCACCACTCAGAGAACCACTACCTCAGGAATTCCTTGAAAACACCACTACACCACTTGTCCCGGATTCCCCCCCCCACCCTCCAAGGGAAAATCTCGGTTTGGGAAATAGTCCCCCAAGCCATTACCCAAATCCCCTTTTTCTACCTCCCACCTAGAGTCCAAGCATTCTAGGTAGTTTCTACCCTCACCCTTCCCAACATGGTTCTCTCCATCCCTGTATGGTATCTTCATCCACCTACTATGGTTCCTCCACCATCTCTCCCTCCTCAAACAGAGAGATTATCAATGTAGATCCCAGTATAGGCTCTTTCCACGCCACCCTCACCCCCAACTGGAGGCAACACCACCACCACTGGGGGCAGGCAAAGGAAGGACGATCCCATAGCTCCGCTCCCTCCCCGAGCTCAACCTCTTTGTGCACTATGCAAAAGAGAAGGACACCCCACTAAAGTATGTCCTCCTCTTCTCGAGCTACGCAATGTTATCCAGCTCCCCAAAGAAACCCCATTGCTTGCCACTCCACCAAGTACATCCACCGCTACTATGGAGTCCTCAACCACACACAAGAAAGGGATACAAACCAATTTTGTGTGTGCCATATGCTCATAATATGGCCATTACACTCATCATTTCCTAGCTCTACCTCAATTCCGCCAAGTATTAGCTGCAGTACGCCACACATCTCAGCCTGAGCCCTCTCAGGCACTCCCTATTGATACTCATGTTACTGGCATTCGTTATATTTCTTCGTCAGTATCTACACGAATGAGATACCATCCATAGTATCATGACATTTGGTTTATGTCAAGCGAGACTTCACACCTTGTACATGATATCCATTCTACGTCCTCATCCCCCGAGGACAATAACACTTACCCGTTAACGGTTCCCCCTGCCATCTCCCAAGATCCTTTGTCTTCTCAAATTTTCCACTACATCGAATTTATATTGGAGGAAATAAATACCCCCGATTTCCCATGGAATGGACTCCATCATTGATCACTTTTTCTCTCACAAGAGTTCTTTCACCCTCCTATCCAAGCCTCCCTATGCGCGATCGAAACTAAGGATTTTATTCCGCCAGGGCATATTGACTAGTTCAAAAACCCTATCCCTACCCCCGATGCTTTTAAAAAAGGCAACATGACCAACATCTCTACCATCGTCAAAATTGGCATTTCCATTAAACCAGGGATCGTAGAAGAGATCACCATTGGCATCACATGCTCCCCTGAAGAAATTATTGCTTACAAAGTTCTCTTTCAGGAATAGTGGGATATTTTTTCCTAGTCATATACGGAGATGTCTAGCCTCGATCCTTCTATAGTCGAACATTGAATCGACACATGGCTGGATATCACCCCAGTTCGCCAAAAGCAATGCCCCCTACACCCATCCAAAGTTGCGGCTATCAAAGCCGAAATTGACAAATTACGCATTGTCGGGTTCATTTACCCCATTGCGTACACTTCTTGGGTCTCCAACCCCATCCCCATTAACAAAAAATAGGGAACTATTCATGTCTGCACAAACTTTCGTGACCTCAACCACGATTAAAAACCCTTGTACGACCCTCCGTACGACCCGTACCCCACATCTATCAAATTCAAAAAATGTAGGATGATAGGGTCACTAACCTGTCTCTCAAAACTCCTAGATCGGTAGCCTCACGCTCCCGTAATCTTGAAAACACCACACAACTCTCTTTCCAGATCAAGAATAGTGTTAGGTACAAATGAGGTGGCATTGTAGGCCCACTACCCATATATAGGCCCTTTTTCCCAACTTCCACATTATGTTACAAGAGCCCAAAGCCTCCGTTTTTCAATCCGTTCTCAGCTACGAGATCCTGATCCAACTATCTACACATTCACATTCCCCGGGTTATCATCTGCACTTTTCCCCGGAGGAGCATTTTTCTCACGCCATGTTGAGGTACGCATGCTCACTTTTAGTTTTATCGAATAGCTATTATATGTTCTTTATCATCAGATATTGTTCACGTCGGGTATTGGGTTTTTTATGTGTGCATGTACTTTTTCAGCAATATTACATCCCCTTTAGGTATATGTACAACACTGGCATGTAGTTACTCCCTATGCAAATAATTGCATATCCTAGTCACACCCTCTGACATTTACCTTCAGGGTCCCTACATTCGGCTCTGCAGTATCTTTACCTCTGCCACATTTTGGCACTGTCAACCGATAGCACTCTCTCCCACATGAGTTGTCCCATTCATAGTTCCCCTTGGCAACTTGACACTCATGTTAATTTCACCCCCTAGGATTGGGAGTCCCGATAGTATTTTGCACTTCTGAGAATGAACCCCATACTTCTTATTATCATATTACTAACCTTCCCAATGGACTCCCTGGGTCATATCATCTTACAGTTATGGTTCTATTGATTCCACCCCCACAGTTTCATTAATCCCTCCATCTCATACACCATCAGTTTTCCCATCTACAGATTGTCCTCCATCCACCTACCTAATACAGAAACCCACCCATGGGGCCCCCACCCTCCGTGACTGAGTTCTCTTTCACAAAATTTTCCTCTAAACATGCCAATCCATCTTTCACTTGGGCACCCATTTTTGTATTTGTATATTCAACCCACATTATTCTTTATTTCTTTGGTAATTGTATAATTCCTTTGTTTCCAACATATACATAGTTTTTTTGTCATCCTCAATGGCCTTCTTTTACCTGACAAAGAAACCCATGTCGTCCTTGGTTGGGGCATCCACCCTTTTTTCATACAGACATCGTTAACAAACCCCGAGTATCCCAAATCCATGTACGCACGATCTCTAAGTTTTCCCACTTTGTTAGCCTCTGGCACAATTTAACCCCATATCTAGTCATCCCTATGACGCTAGATCCAGTTTTAAGATTGCTGCCAATCATCCCTCAACACCCCAACCAAGGGCAGTCTTGATTCCCATAGAGTCTTGACTTCGTCCATGTTACCCATCAATACCTGATATCACCTATTACTCAGTGGATTTCAAGAAGCCCTTTAGCTTCTCGACGTCGCGTCTCCCTTCCAGTCAACATCAACATAGTTTCCAGAAGGGAGACAATATCTTGACTCTTGTTACCTTTTCAATGAGGAGTCTCGGATGGAACAGAGAGAGTCATCATTACTTTCTGATTTCGTTGAACCCCATAACATTCGACTTCAACAAACTCTCATGTTAAGGTGGGTCTTACTATGCGACCATTGTATCTTTCCATACTAGTTGAAGACCTCTGAATTTGTTAGGCCATCAATTCCTACGAGTCATCGAAACCTTTTATCATCGTCCTTTACTCGCTTCAAAGAAATTTCACCATTTAGAACTCTCATATGTCGTTATCAACCTCCCTCGAGGGATCTGTAGTTATCTACACCATCATACATCTTCAGTTACAGTCCCACATTTTTGTTTCATGACACGAGCATGGGGCATGCTCACCTCATTTATATACATATTTTATTTTTTCTTCCTAGCCAAAGGTTTGATTCCCACAGTTTTCCCACTCCCTTCGATAGATCCCTCTTGCAGTTCCTCTCTTCACTCTTCCTTACAATGACACTCTTAGCAAAATAAACATTGATGTATTTCGGCTATATGTATTCTCCTAACCTCACACATCATGGAGCATATGTTATCACTGAAAAATCGTCCGCAACATTGCACACAATGGTTAAAGAAAGATAGCAATGCCAACAACAATTAGTACACCTACAACACCAAAATCCATCAAAAAGGCACAAAAATATATACTTGGTTCAAAAATTAAAGTGCGCAAATTCACCAAAGGAAGTGTGCACACTATGTGAAGAATGTGCAAGCTAACACAACCCTAAGCGTGCACTGGGTGCAAAATGCACGACTGTCTATGAGAAAATCCATGAGCTTCTCATGAACGACGCATTTATGAATCTTGTCGGCCTCTCAACCACTTCCAGTCCGACCCCCAACATGATTTGACACTCAGATCTAAGCAAAATCTAGCTTGGAGGTTGGTCAAGGGCTAGGAAGTGCCCTAAAAGGCCCCTTGTTCACACTATGAACCAGTTGTATCTTTCCATGAATGGACACTATAAATATGTGCCATGGGTGTGCTATAAAAATAAGAACTTCAAGGTATTGTTATGTTGCAAGAATTCTTCTTGGAGAATCCTCTTTTCTCTTTGAATCATTCAAGCATTATAGCAAGGGCCATTCCACTCACCTCTTGAGAGGATTGGCATTGTATTTCTTCACCATTGTCAYTTGCCATTGCATGAAGAGAAGAGCTCTCTATTAGGGAACTCAAGAGCCCTCCCAAGGAGGAAGAGGGGATTCATAAGTCCCTGCCTTTCTCTACGGTGTTAGCCTATCAATATATTGATCTATTGGTAGTTATATGGTTGTCATATTTTGTTTTTCATGGTTCTAGTTATTGCAAACTTCTCTAACATTTATTTCTCTTTGTTTTTAGTTTTTATTTCCTTGTTTCATGTGTATTTGGTTATCTAATCAACTCACAAACCTCTGTCTTGTTTAGCTTACTTAACTAAGTAAGTAAGTGTTGTGTTTTTGCTAACCCATGTGACAAAACCAACATAACACATGGGAAAAGTTCTAAGCTGAGCCTTCCTACTAAAAGTGTATATCAACAAAATTTCCCATCTCAGAGTGGTGATAAACACTTTGGAGCAGCCCCAGGCAAGACTTATAACACAAAGAGAGAACCCTTGAAATGTTGGGGTTGTGGAGAAGAAAATTTGTTGAGGGACTGTCCACATAGGAAATAGGACAATGGGAGGGTCTACAACATCCAGGAAGCTACCTGATCCAGGTGGATATCGGTGGCCACCCACCTTTTCCAACTGGCTCAAAACAGTTTTCTGGCAATTTTGGTAATTTACTATTTTTAGCAGTTTTAACTTCCGAGGCCATTTTGAGGGCCTAAATGAATGTTTTTCGGGATCAAGCTTCTCAATGATATACTAAGGCATGATTGATCCCCCAAAATGAATCTCCTCTACGATACCTTTCCAACAGGCTATCATGCGCCTAAAATGAAGATCGTATGAAAAAGTTACGACCCCGGGAAGTTGATGTACTAACTTACCCAAACATGGCCCACATGACTTTTGGCGCTTCATCTCCTAGGGTTAGGTTTTTGGCATTAATGTTTATTGTAAAAAGGCCTTTAGAGCCTCATTGTAATCATCTTTTTGCGAATGCGAGTAGCCGTCACATCTCTTCTCAGAGATAAGCTGCCACCATTCTAGCGAGTCTTTCACTCTGTAGTTTTACAATCTCTGTACATTTCTTTCATTAATAGAAATCATGTATTACTGTATCTCTGTGTTTATGGTTGCATCTTTGATATATTTCTGTTATATTATTGGATATCCGCGATATCTCTATGCATTTCTTTATTATATCTTCGCTCTCATTTCGTGCCAAAAATAATCCGAATCAGTGGTATCAAAGCAGGTTGCTCTTGATCGTTTTTCAGTGCATGTCCCCAATGAGGTCCAAGTATAGAAATTTGGGTCTCGATCTTGTCTCTCTTGAAGAAAATTTCTCTCGCACGCCCAAGAAACCCTCCATGGAGAAAGAAAATAAAAACGACGGAGCAGACGATCTTATCAATATGTTGCTTGAGCAAGCTCTCATGCGACAGAGGGACGAAATGATGTGGAATTTTTCCCACATCCTTCAATGCCTGCCAATAGCAACAGGCGCATATTTATCAAGCGACCACTTTGGAACCACCTCACCTTTCAAGGTACAAGTTAATTTTGATATTCCTGTATTTGAAGGATATATAGATGCAGAAGCCCTAGACAAGTGGTTAAATCTGCTAGAAGGTTATTTCTTTGTTCACAATTTTTTCGACAGAGAAAATATCACCTTCGCACTCCTAAAGCTCTCCCTCATGTCAAAAATTGGTGGGAAACTTACTGGGAGAAAAGTTCCATAGAGGAGTCTGGAATATATGGGGCTGAGCCCAGTTGGGATTTTTTTGTGGATGTGGTAAAGGAACAGTATTACCCTATTGGAAACTATGAGGACCAGTACATGAGATGGACCACACTGCGGCAAGAGAGGGG
>SNQJ01S0106144.1:29954-45997 GCA_010110895.2 Picea sitchensis | reverse complement strand
AGCATCTTCACTTATCACTCTCCTTTGACTGACTGTGTGTTTCCTATGAGATCATAGGTTTCATGCTAGCAATTCTTCCCCCATTTCATCACCACTTATGAGATCATAAGTTTGGTGTAATTCTCTTTTTCCAGTCCCCTTTCACCATTAGAAAGCTTGCTTATATAGCTTTGGAGAGGCTTTAACCACTTGAGATATCTCTGTGGAAGTTGAGGATTTGCTTCCTTCAGTTGAGGATCTTCCCTAAGATCATGGCTTGATTAGGGATTCAAATCCAACTGCCTTCCAAGAATGAAAAGATGCTTCCCCCATTCATCTCAACAACTTAACTACTACCTAGAATAGGTAGCGCTCCCTCAAAAGGACCATCAGAGCGTTGTAGCGCTCCCTAGTAGGATTTAGGGGGGTGCCAGCGCTCTCAAAATCTATAGCACTCCCTCAAAAGGGCCAGAGGAGCTTTATAACGCTCCCTGGCAGTGTAAGGGGGAGCACCGGCGCTCCCAGAAGAGGTATAGGGGAGTGCTCTCCTCCAAAACTCAGTTTTTGAGGTGCTTTCAGATGGCAAAAGCTTCATGAGTCTGCTGACTCATTTCTTCTCTTCCAAATCAAATGTTTGAGGTGTTTTAAGTGTCTTTCGCATGTCGTTATAGGCACGACATAGGCATCATGGCAGTATGCCTCCCTGACACTTTGGACACTTGTGAGCAAAAAGTGACACTTGCGACACTTGTAATGACGACACTTGCGACACTATCAAAGTGAGTATTTTTTATGTGTAACAGATACATCCAAACTGAAATGGATTTTATGGACATCTCATCACTCGGTGTTGCTTACCGATATGATGTTAAAATCGAGCAGAAATTTAAGCACCAGAACAAACGGGAGTTTGGGTCTGCAAATCCGCAACAACCAAAGTATGATAAAGACAACCTTAACAAACAACTTCTTGCAAACCAGTCTAAGCCACATGAAAATAAGGGTCATGGGAAGATGAAGAAGGACACTGGAAAATGGTGCGATTTCCATAAAATCCCCTGGCACAACACCGATGAATGTTGCTCAAAACAGTCATTGGTGGCCAAGATCAAAGACAAGGAGCTAAACCCTGGTTTAGAATTTGATTATGAAAATATTGGTAAAAGATAGATCATCGACGCAGACCCCACTACTATTGTCGCGACCACAACAATTCAACCAGAAGAACCAATAGATCCTGAAGAGGGGGAGCACCTTTTTCATTCACAGATGTGGGTGAAGGGGACCCTGCTGCATTTTATTGTTGATAGCGGAAGCCAGAAGAGCCTCATCTCAGCAGAGGTCGTCAAACAGTTGGGATTGTTGACAACACCACACCCGCAACCATACAACATCGGGTGGCTTCGCCAAGGATGAGATCTCAGTGTTAGCCAGTAATGTCGATTGTCATACGGCATCCAACCCTTCAAGGATGAGGTATTATGTGATGTTGCCCCATTGGATGTATGTGATGTTCTCTTGGGCCAGCCATATATGTGGAAGCGCCATGTTATTTATGAGTCTCGACCCCATAGTTTCATTGTTACTTGGGAGGGTCATCTCTTGATGCAGGAGCATCTCTCCACGTCAGCCATCCAGCCAGCCAGCCACGTCGAGCACATTCATTCAAAGTTGAAGAGAGAGGCACAGTCCTCATTTAAATCTGAATTGATTGTAATTTAATATTTTAAGCTGGTGAGATGTAGAGTCGTGCCTTTGCATAGGCGTAGGATAAGATCGACCATTAATGTTTGTATGGCTGAGATCTAAATCCGATAGCGGACTAGACAGCCCATTCAATGCAATTGAATAGGGTAGGTAGGTTGGAGGGAAGAGCTCGAAGAGCCCCCTCAGGTAAAGAGATTTCGGATCTCATTTTGTGTAGAGAAGAAGAGTAGGAAGAGAGAGTCGGAAAGGATAGAGGATTCTACGAGTGTAGAGAGCAGAAGAGAGAGGAGTCGAGACCTTGTTACAGGCCGTGCTCAGGAACACTTTGTAAATACAAGAATTTGCCATTTAATATAAACAGAAGCAGTTTTTCCTGCATGTATTTCTATGTTGAATGAATGTCTATGAGTGTTCTTTATGTATGTTGTAGATGTATGATGTAGGTGTGCATTTGCAGGAGTGTGTTTGATCCTCAGGGATAGAAGTCTTTGAGGCTTCACACCAGGAGGGTGTGACAAAACACTGCAGGTTCTGATAACCGTGCACAGAGGTGCAATTCTAAATACTGCGGGTTCAGACAAAGACGTGCTATGACACAGGTACTGGAGTCAACAGCTCGAGAGGAAGACCTCAAGTTTGCTGGACACCTTGGAGGCAAGGCTGTGTGGGAGAAGACACAGTTGCAGACAGAATTCTACTGTGGATTCTGTGAAGCTCTGCCAGGTGGGCATTGAGCATAGGCACAAGGTGCTAAAGAGGAACTCTGCTGTGGGTTCAGGAAGAAGAAGCCAGAATCACTGAGGATTCTGAGAGCTCTGCCAAGAGGGAATCGAGGAGGTGCATAGATGCACACAAGACGACATAACTGTTGAACATTCTGTGAAAGGAAACTCTGCCAGATGGCCATTGAGATCTTGTGCTGACAGTCACAGGAAGAAGAGAATTCTTTGAGTTCTGTAAGTTGGAGGAAGAGTCCACTGAGGGATCTTCACAGGGTTGTTGGACACCCTGATAGGCTCAGCAAGCGATTGCTTGAGCAAATAGAGAGCCAAGAGGGCATTACATTCTCCATCTATGGGAGAAGGGAAGAAAGATAAAATCCCGTAGGGGTCTGAGTGTGTGAGAAGCTCAGGAGAGATAGCATAGTGCATGCGTGAAGACTCTGCAGAGGCGTAGAAGTCCAAGAATCCTTTGAGGATTTGGAAGTGGAAGCTCAAGAGGAACAACGTTGTGGAGAACGCAGGCGAGGACTCAAATTCGTAGAGCTCGCAGAGGAGAAAGAAGGCAAAGGTTGAGGCCTTTGAGAACTCATAATTCTTCCAAGTCTTGGAAGAAGTGCGCAAGCTCAGGAGGGAGCACAGCAGCCGTCATATCTTGAGTGGAGAATCTGACAGTCATTAGATCTATCAGGATTTGCAAGGGAGTTAAGCCTTCGTGAACAGGAAGAAGTCAGGGATCGACGTTTCAGAGGTCCTGAGGACAGGATACACTTGTACTTCAGAATCGCGAAGTCCGATTCCCCGAAAGAAGGAAAGTGCCATTTGTGGAGCCAGCTGTCGGCATAGCGGAGAATCGACACTCGGGATATCGGAGGTCTTGAGGTCGAGAAAGCCGGGACATTTCAAGTCTTGAAACAACGAAAGAGTCACAGCCATCCATCTGAGGGAGGATGTGTGTCACACTATCATCCATTTCGGAGATTCGGGCACTGGTGCGTAGAGGTGAGTCTCGAAGGCGTCGGGATATCGACATATCGGGATATCAGAGATCTCGAGAATAGGAGATCGGGAACCTCCACGGTGAAAGTCCCGAAGGGGGGGAGAGCCCATTGGCATATCGGAGGTCAGCATTTCGCGAGTCCAAAGGAGAAGGCATCCGGGACACTTGAAGTCGTGAATAGCGAGAGGCAATTGGGATCGTCCATCAGTTGGGGACACGTGGAAGAGATCAAAACATTCGGGAGATTTCCCGAAAGGAAAGTCGTCCATTGTCATATCGCGGATCGAGATATCAGGAATCCCGTGGACACAGGGTTTATACATTTCGGCTTTGCAATGTCCGAAACCTCGACGAGAGGTAAGACTGCGATCACAAGGATAGTGGTCATATGGGCCAAGAGCTTAGCCAGGAGGGCTGACGCGTAAAGTGTCGTATCGGAAAATCGGTGATCAGGAGATCGCGAGGATAGAGGTTCGTGACATCAAGAGTCGCGAAACCCCGAATCCCGAAAGACATAAGGATGCGGTCTTATGAGAAGCGGTCGCATGGACCAAGGCATAGCCAGGAGGGGATAAGGATGAAAAGGGAGCACATCGGCGAATCGGAGTTAGCGAGTTCAAGAGGACAGGAACTCTTGACGTCTCGGATCACGAAATCCCGAAACCCAAAACTGAGTCGGGGAAGATCGCGACTTAGTGCAGAAAAGCCATGTGGGTGAATTAAGGACCTGTGGATCGGGTTTTCATCAGAGATTCCAGTAGGGAATCAGAAGAGCTAATTCAGCTCGCATGAATGAATGAGAACGATCCTGTGAGCAGGGGCACGACGAGTGGTGGTGCTCGTCAGTCTATCTGCGTCAAGTGGTATCAGAGCTTGATCCTTGTCTGTATATTTCAAGCAGGAGGAGGAGATAAAAGAGCGCTCTAATACACACATCAAGTGGTATTAGAGCTTGAACTCTGTTGTATATTTCAAGTAGAGGGAAAAGGAAAGGGAAGCCAGAGGAGGAAATCACTCTGATACACACCAAGTGGTATCAGAGTGAGAACTTTATTTGTATATTTCAAGCAGAGGGAGAAGACAGAGCGCTGGAGACTCTGGGGCGATTGTTTGCAGGTAGGCAGCAATCGAGAAGACAGTCAGGGAGACTGTAGGATGAAGCTGGTAACACTCTTGGTGCAGAGTGACAGTAGCAGGTTTGTTAGGAGAGTAGACAGGGACAACACCATGGTTACTGAAGACCATAGGCATGCTGGGAAGAAGAGCAAAGAAGAAAAGCTTACAGAAATGGATAAAGAGCTCTATGAAATAAGGGCAGACATAGAAACGCTCGAACTGCGGATGCGATAGGATAAGAGGTCGAGATGGATGTGTGAATGGCCCATGAGGAAGGCAAAAGCAAAATGGCCAGTCAAGGAGCTGATGGTTAGAAGACAACATAAGTTGTTAAAGGGATGGTTAAGGTATGCTGAAAACCTCGATGGACCTGAAGAAGAAATGGTTCAGGTATGCGAACCAAAGACTGGGAAAGGTCACAGTGATGAAGAGAACGAGTTGAGATCAGCTGAGGATCTCAGAGACTGTCAGGAGGATAGCCAGGGAATTTCACATTGCCAGCTGGGCAATGAAATGAGGTCGCTGCAGGATCTCGAAGACTGCCAGGAGGGTAGCGGAAGCATCTCAGACTGCCAGGTGGGCAGAGATGAGAATTCAAGACTATCTGAAAGTCTCATGGACTTAGAGGTGAGTTCAATTCAGTAAGGGTTGCTGATGAAGATGGGATCGATTGATATCATAGTCTGCTAGGAGAGTAGTGGAAGCATCCCATATTGCCAGGTGGGAAGGGATGAGCAGGTGAGTTGGAATCAACCTGAGGAGTTGACAGAGAAGATGAGACTGTCTGAGGGTTTCAATATAAGTTCAGAGATGGATTTGGATCAACAGGTGCAACTGACAAAGGAGGAGGATCGGAGAAATCTTCTGATGATTGGGGGAATCGAGATATTCCTACCATTTTCCCAGGAGGAGGCAGAAATCTGTGTTGCAGATGTAGCAACAACAGAACAGTCAGCTGAGACTGTCAAGGAGGAATTGGAGCAGACTTTGGAAGCAGAAGCAGATGAAGAAGAAGATGAGCATTCTGAGGAGTGTCTCAACGCTTTCAGCCAGGAAGTTGAGGAAGATGTAGCACTGAAGCTGACAGCAAAGGAAGCAGAAGAGGATAATGAGCATTCTGAGGAATGGCTCAATATTTTCAGCCAGGAAGCTGAAAAGACTGCAACATGGGAGTTTGCAGCAGAAGAAGAAGGGGCAGACAACATTTGCTTTGCTGATCTGTGGGAACAAATTGAATCCCTGGAAAGAAGGGTAATAGTGCAAGGCATGCACATCCAACAAGTGAGGTTGGAAGCTGATGAAGAAAGCATGGGAGATCATGATGATCTACCCGATTGCAGAAATTTTTTGCAGCTGGGGAGATTGCATGAACAAAGCTAGCCACTGGAACAGCTGGACGAAGCGATTGAGGAGATCAGAAGGCTGATGGTGAGGTCAGCAAAGACTATTAGCGAGGAGAGGTTGAACAGGAAAAAAGAAGCTGCGCAGCAGCAGCAGCAGCAACATGAAGCAGATGAACAGCTCCAGAGGATGATTTGGGATCCAAGAGGATTCCCACAGCTAAGATGGGAAGCTCATGAGCAGGAGCTCATGAATTTTTTAGCTAAGGAGTATGATGCAGGAGCATCTCTCCACGTCAGCCAACCAGCCAACCAGCCACATCGAGCGCGTGCATTCAAAGCTGAAGAGAGAGGTGCAGTCCTCATTTAAATCTGAATTGATTGTAATTTAATGTTTTAAGCTGGTGAGTTGTAGAGCCGTGCCTTTGCGCAGGCATAGGATAAGATCGGCCATTAATGTTTGTATGGCTGAGATCTAGATCCGATAGCGGACTAGACAGCCCATTCAATGCAATTGAATAGGGTAGGTAGGTTGGAGGGAAGAGCTCGAAGAGCCCCCTCAGGTAAAAGATATTTCGGATCTCATTTTGTGTAGAGAAGAAGAGTAGGAAGAGAGAGTCGGCAAAAATAGATGAGTCTACGAGTGTAGAGAGCAAAAGAGAGAGGATCCGAGACCTTGTTACAGGCCGTGCTCAGGAACACTTTGTAATTACAGGCATTTTCCATTTAATATAAACAGAAGCAGTTTTTCCTACATGTATTTCTGTGTTGAATGAATGTATGTGAGTGTTCTTTATGTATGTTGTAGATGTATTGATGTAGGTGTGCATTTGCAGGAGTGTGTTTGATCTTCAGGGATAGAAGTCTTTGAGGCTTCACACCAGGAGGGTGTGACAGAACACTGCGGGTTCTGATAACCGTGCACAGAGGTGCATTTCTGAATACTGCGGGTTCAGAGAAAGACGTGTTGCAACACAGGTACTGGAGTCAACAACTCGAGAGGAAGACCTCAAGGTTGTTGAACACCTTGGAGGCAAGGCTGTGTGGGAGAAGACACAGTTGCAGACAGAATTCCGCTATGGATTCTGTGAAGCTCTGCCAGGTGGGCATTGAGCATAGGCACAAGGTGCTGAAGAGGAACTCTATTGTGGGTTTAGGAAGAAGAAGCCAGAATCACTAAGGATTCTAAGAGCTCTGCCAGGAGGGCATTGAGCAGGTGCATAGGTGCACAAAAGAAGATAGAACTGTTGAACGTTCTATGAAAGGAAACTCTGCCAGATGGGCATTGAGACCTTGTGCTGACAGTCACAGGAAGAAGAGAATTCTTTGAGTTCTGTAAGTTGGAGGAAGAGTCCACTGAGGGATCTTCATAGGGTTGTTGAACACCCTGATAGGCTCATCAAGCGGTTTCTTGAGCAAACAGAGAGCTAGGAGGGCATTACATTCTCCATCTGTGGGAGAAGGGAAGAAAGATAAAATCCCGTAGGGGTCTGAGTGTGTGAGAAGCTCAGGAGAGATAGCACAATGCGTGCGTGAAGACTCTGTAGAGGGGCAAAAGTCCAAGAATCCTTTGAGGATTCGAAAGTGGAAGGTCAGAAGGAACAACATCGTGGAGAACGCAGGCGAGGACTCAAATTCGTAGAGCTCGCAGAGGAGAAAGAAGGCAAAGGTTGAGGCCTTTGAGAACTCGAAATTCTTCCAAGTCTTGGAAGAAGTGCGCAAGCTCAGGAGGGAGCACAGCAGCCATCAGATCTTGAGCGGAGAATCTGACAGTCATTAGATCTGTCAGGAGTTGCGAGGGAGTTAAGCCTTCGTGAACAGGAAGAAGTCGGGGATCAACGTTTCGGAGGTCCTGAGGATGGGATACACTTGCACCTCAGAATCGCGAAGTCTGATTCCCCGAAAGACGGAAACTTCCATTTGTGGAGCCAGTTGTCGGCATAGCGGAGAATCGACACTCAGGATATCGGAGGTCCTGAGGTCGAGAAAGCCGGGACATTTCAAGTCTCGAAATAGCGAAATATTCGCAACCGTCCATCTGAGGGAGGATGCGTGTCACGCGATCATCCATTTCAGAGATCCGGGCATTGGTGCGTAGAGGTGAGTCTCGAAGGCGTCAAGATATCGGCATATCGGGATATCGAAGATCTTGAGAACAGGAGATCGGGAACCTCCATGGAGAAAGTCCCGAAGGGAGGGAGAGCCCATCAACACATCAGAGGTCAGCATTTCACGAGTCCAAAGGACAAGGCATCCGGGACACTTGAAGTCGTGAACATCGAGAGGCGATCGGGACTGTCCATCAGTTAGGGACATGTGGAAGAGATCAAAACATTCGGGATATTTCCTGAAAGGAAAGTCGTCCATCGTCATATCGTGGATCGGGATATCGGGAATCCCGTGGACATGGAGTTTATACATTTTAGCATTGCGATGTCCAAAACCCCGATGAGAGGTAAGACTGTGATCACGAGGATAGTGGTCATATGGGCCATGAGCTTATCCAGGAGGGATGACGAGTAAAGTGTCGTATTCGCAAATTGGTGATTGGGAGATCGCGAGGATGGAGGTTCGTGACATCAAGAGTCGTGAAACCTCGAATCTCGAAATACATAAGGCTGCGGTCTTATGAGAAGTGGTCGCATGGACCAAGGCATAGCCAGGAGGGGCTAAGGATGAAAAGGGAGCACATTGGCGAATCGGAGTTCGCAAGTTCAAGAGGACAGGAACTCTTGATGTCGGGGATCACGAAACCCCGAAACCCGAAACTGAGTTGGGGAAGATCACGACTTAGTGCAGAAAAGCCGTGTGGGTGAATTAAGGACCTGTGGATCGGGTTTTCATTAGAGATTCCAACAGGGAATCATAAGAGCTAATTCAACTCGCATGAATGAATGAAAACGATCATGTGAGCAGGAGAGCATGAGGTGGTGGTAACATGCATTCTCACTGCATCATCTCTACAGAATAACAGAGGTAGTTCTGACTATTGTTCCACCTAAACAGTGTCGCAAGGTAGTATCTCATACTGCAAAATTTAGCTTCTTCACAATCTGTTCAAAGGTGGAACAGAAGGACACTGCAACCACTACAACCTCGCCGCAAGCACCTTATATCCAACAGAAGCAGGTCGAAAAGGTTGCAGAAAATCACAAAGACTCCTTCTGCACACCGTCCTCTCATGAAGCTCGACTTTTTGAATAGCCTCAGCCTCAACAGGTTCGTGACAGACTTCCACAAATTGAGCAGCGTGACGTCTCCAACAAGGCAAGCAACTCACCAAGATGCAGATTCAGCAAATGCTTTTCCCTTTCCCCCAGGAACTCAATGCAATGGATACCATTTCTTCCTAAGGATGGAGGATTGATCTGGGTGAATATCGGTGGCCACCCACCTTTTCCAACTGGCTCAAAACAATTTTCTGACAATTTTGGTAATTTACTATTTTTAGCAGTTTTAACTTTCAGGGCCATTTTGAGGGCCTAAATGAAGGTTTTTCGGGATCGAGCTTCTCAATGATAGTTGAATGCATGATTGATCCCAAAAAATGAATATCCTTGACGATACCTTTCCAACGGGCTATCATGCGCCTAAAACGGAGATTGTATGCAAAAGTTACGACCACGGGAAGTTGATGTACTAACTTACCCAAATGGGGCCCACATGAATTTTGGCGCTTCATATCCTAGGGTTAGGTTTTTGGCATTCTTTTTTATTTTAAAAAGGCCTTCAGAGCCTCATTGTAATCATCTTCTTGCAAATGCGAGTAGCCATCACATCTCTTCTCAGAGATAAGCTGCCACCATTCTAGCGAGTCTTTCACTCTGTATTTTTATAGTCTCTGTACATTTCTTTCATTAATAGAAATCATGTATTACTGTATCTCTGTGTTTATGGTTGCATCTTTGTTATATTTCTGTTATATTATTGGATATACGTGATATCTCTGTGCATTTCTTTATTATATCTCTGCTCTCATTTCGTGCCGAAAATAATCTAGATTACTACCATAGTCAATGATGTGGCTAGGAGCATGCCACAAATTTATGCATCCTTGGATAATAGACAAGATGACCACCAAGCTTCAGTGGTGGACTCGATGGAAGGTATGATTTCCAACCATCGAGTTTCCACTTTAATTGACCCTGGTTCTAATCTAAGCTATGTTGCCCCTCAAATTGTTGAGAAATGTAAATTGCAGCAAGAAAAACATGTTAAATCATGGCTGGTACAACTAGCCACTGTAACCAAAAGAAAGGTAACAGAGGTCATACCAACATGCCAATTCATTATGAATGGATTACCCACCCAAGCAATTCTAAACATGCTCCCTTTAGGACCCTATGAACTGTTGATTGGCATGGACTGGTTGGCTGCCCATAAACACCAAGTTGGACTGTTACAATAAAACTTTGGAGTGTGAAGATGAAGAAGGGAAAAAAATCACCCTACAAGGAATTCAAAAGCATGTCTCAGTGATACAAATATCATCCCTTTAAGTGAAGAAGTATTGCAGAAAAGGATGTCCTTCGTATGCAATACAAGTGTTGAACTCTGTTGAGAACAATAAACCAAGCCTAGAGGACCATCCCATATTAAGAGAGTATAAAGATGTGTTTCCAGAAGAGGTACCAGGTCTACCTCCAAGAAGAGATATTGACTTTTTGATAGAACTTGTACCAGGAGTGGTGCCAGTGTCTAGAACACCCTATAGAATGAGTACACTAGAGCTAGTTGAGCTCAAACTACAACTAAAGGAGATGTTGAACAAAGGCTACATCCTGCCTACTATGTCTCCATGGGGAGCACAAGCCTTGTTTATGAAAAAGAAGGATGGGACACTCAGGTTGTACATAGACTATAAACAACTCAATAAGATGACCATTAAGAATAAGTATCCCTTGCCAAGGATCGATGACTTGTTTGACCAGTTAAGGGGTGCTACAATTTTCTCCAATATTGACTTGAGGTTTGGATACCATCAAGTCCGAATTAAGGATGAAGACATACACAAAACAACCTTTAGGACAAGATATGGGCACTATGAATTTGTGGTGGTGCCATTTGGGCTTACCAATGCACCAACCACTTTTATGTGCTTAATGAATAATGTACTCAGTAAGTTCCTGGATAGATTTGTGTTGGTTTTAATTGATGATATCCTAATCTATTCTAAGAGTAGGGAAGAACATGAAGAACATCTCAAGTTAGTGTTTCAAGTGCTAAGAGAACATCAACTCTATGCAAATTTTAGTAAGTGTGACTTTTTCCAAAAACAAGTCCATTACTTAGGCCATGTTATTTATGAAGAAGGACTAGCAGTTGATCTTGAGAAGATCAAATCCATTATGGATTGGCCTACCCAAAAGGATGTATCTAATATCATATCCTTTATGGGCCTAGCAGGATACTATAGGAAGTTCATAAAGGGATTCTCCAAGATTGGTTTCCCATTCACCTCCCTTCAGAAAAAAGAGAGTTCAATTCATTTGGACACCAGAATGTGAAGAGAGATTCCAACAATTGAAATACCTCCTAACTAATGCACCTGTGCTGAAGATTGCAGACCCAAATAAGGACTTCCTTGTGTGTACAGATGCCTGCAAGGAAGGGCTCGGAGGAGTCCTTATGCAAGAAGGACATGTGATTTTCTACAAAGCCAGAAAATTGAATGAGCATGAAATCAATTATGTGACCCACGATTTGGAGTTGGCTTCCATAATACATGCTTTAAAAATGTGGAGGCATTACCTCCTAGATAAAAGATTTTTTCTTATGAAAGACCATAGTGGGTTGAGATATTTGTTTTATCAACCAAAACTCAATGCTAGACAAGCTAGATGGATGGATCTCCTTAGTGAGTTTGATTTTGAAATCAAACATATCAAAGGAAAATAAAATAGGGTGGATGATTCCCTTAGCAGACATATGAAAGTGATTCACTTGGCAGTTGTAAGCACCTGTGAAATGAACCTCAAAGAGAGAGTCAAAAGTGCACAAGAAATAGATGCATTTTTCAAGACTGTGAAATCATACTTGGAGCAAGAGCCCACAGGGATGAAGTATGAGGGTTATCAATTGTTGAATGATGGCCTTCTAACTTACAAAGGTAGGTTTTATATTCCAAATTGTGGCGACTTGAAGAGGTTCATAATGGATGAAATACACAAAAGAGAATATATCGGTTATCCTGGTTATCAAAAAATGATCACAGCCATTAGGAAACTATTTTATTGGCCCGGAATGAAAAATGACATAGCTAATTACGTAGATAAATGTCTAAAATGTTAGCAGTTAAGGCAGAGCATTGACATCCAACAGAGTTGTTGCAGCCCCTACCAATCCTAGAATGTAAATGGGAAACGATCTCCATGGATTTCATCACAGGGTTACCAAAATCAACCAAATAGAATGGCGCCATCATGGTAGTTGTGGACAAACTAAGAAAGGATGCTCACTTTATTCCCATAAAATCAACTTGCAAGACAATATATATTGTCAGTATTTTCATGAAAGAAATATTTATATTGCATGGCATTCCTAAGGAAATCATATCCAATAGAAATACAAAATTTACTTCAAACTTTTGGAAATCTTTGTTTGTTGGTTTTGAAACTAAATTACTTTTTAGTACAACCTATCACCCTCAAATTGATGGGCAGACAGAGAGGGTAAACCAAGTGTTAGAGGACATGTTAAGGATGCATATAATGCATCAACCTAAGAAGTGGAAAGACTACCTACCACGGGTAGAGTTTGCTTATAAAAATGGTTATCGAGAGTCATTGAAGATGAGCCCTTTTGAGGCCCTCTATGGTAGACAATGCAAGATTCCATTCAGCTAGAATAACCCAGTAGATGGAATTACAACCAAGCCATATATGCTAAAGGAAATGGAACAACAAGTAGTTCAGATAAAACAAAATCTGAAAATTGTTCAGGATAGACAGAAAAGCTATGCAAAAAGAAAAAGGACTCCTCGAGAGTTCAAAGAAGAGGATCATGTGTATCTCCGAGTTAGGCCCAGGAAAATTTCCTTGAGAATGGGAGCATATGCCAACCTAGCACCTCAGTGTTGTGGACCCTTTGAAATTTTGGATAAAGTGGGACATGTAGCATATATACTAGCACTTCCTCCCACAGTGAAGGCACATAATGTTTTCCATGTTTTGTTAATGAAGAAATATGTACATGATTCTAGTCATATAATTGGTTGGTCTATGATTCAGGTGGAACTAGAGGGAGAATTCCTGCCAAAGCCAAAATGCATAATAGACAGGAAGGAAATCTCACTCAGGAACAAAACCATTGCACAAGTCAAGGTATGAGAGAGATGGTGAGGGAAACCAACAATGGTTGAGATGACCCCCACCAGACCAGTATCTTACTGGATTTAAATTACTTAGACCTAGAACAATCCTCTGACCAAAAAATAAGTTACTAGTTAGACTAGTAGTTGGGAAGTCCTCCTCAAGATTTAATGAGGAGATGGGTAGAGTACCCATATGAAAGACTTCTTGACCTGACCACGAACTAGGGATTCAGACCCACACAATCTTGCTAAGGAAGGAAAGAAAAGAAGGGAATTTGTGGGCAAAGAAGAGGGCTTGCAAAGAAGATGAGTCTGGATACCATTTTTCTGAAGAGGGAGAGCGTGTGAAACTCTCTGGTTCTGAAGAGAACTAAAAAACAAGCTTTCTCTGGGTGGAAGAAGTTGTTGGCAGCTTTTTCAGTCCAAGATGATAAACGGGGTTGCAGAGAAGACAAGTGACTAAGGAAGTACTCGTTGCATGCCCCCTTGCTTGGTGGAGAGAAAATTGTTTTTCCCAGTTTCTATGGGAGGAGGAGAGGGGCCTTTGTCCCTGACTGTCGTTGAACAAGAAGGAATCATCTCTCTCTGAGTATCATGATTTAGCTAGGGGGTGGCCGACAAGAAATCCATCCAGGAGTGGTTGTGCCTATAGTTGGGTGGAAATGGGCAGCCCTCTCAACAGTTGCTTCACTATATAGTTTCTTGATAAGTATTCTTATATCTTGTGTATTAGAATTGAAATGATGGTTGAATGTATGTGCCTATGACTAAAATATGCATTGTATGATTAATGTAGAAATGCTTATTGTTTTTCTATAGACCCTCGCATTTGAATGGTTTCTGTTTGCCTCAGCTTAGAAGATGGAGAGCTATGAGACATGGTTCTTCAAATGAATTTAGGAACACATTTACGATTTTTGTACTGGTTGGAAATTCCTTAAGTGAATTTTTCCAAAGATTGATTTTATAACGTAAAAGTCGGGGTAGGCTTTGCTAGAACACCTAAGTCCATTCGACCCCTCAAATTTGCCTTTGCGAGTTATTAAATTAGAGCTCTGTGGAAGGATGGTGCCTCCTTCAAAACCTTCATCGGTGTGATCGAGGGCTCATGTCCACAATGCTAACCAAATCACGGCTAAGAGTTGAGCATGCAGCCCCGAGACTTGTCAGAGGATCCATATGATCAGGACCTTGGAACCCTTTGCTAGGTCCAAAAGGAGCTAAGCTATTTTGGCTTCGGAACTCCAGGATGCTATGAATTCACAACCTTCGAAACCAACTGAAGGCAACCTGCTGGTGCGGTTACCGACAAGGTTGACCAACATATGGCAGTTTCCTTAACCATGACCATGGGATCTATCCCACCGTTAAACCCTGATCCACTTCCCGGTCGCGAAGTGACAAGAACTGTAGATCCGATAATGCGTCAGTATCCCTCTTGACCGTTGGATTTAGACCGTGGTCAGCCTGACGCTGACCACTCCGAGCATAAAGAGGAAATTACACAGCGGATCCCCCGAATGCCGAAGTTGTGAAGCAATGGAGGCCATAGATCTATGGATCTATGTGGACACATCTCGACTGTGGGATATAAGGGGTATTGGGAGGTTGTCAATCCGAAGTGACATGGCACGCTGACATCACCCAGGGTGACGTGGACCCATGTTCGACATGCCACGTGTCACCTTGATTCATTATTTTTACAGACCTTATATACCAATTGGAACGTAACATGTGTCGCCCATTGATGGGGCCACGTCTCCTCTCTGCCCCTTGCCACGTGTCAACGCCAAGTACATGCTCGCATGGCCTAATATTTGGTGGAATACCCAGGGCACTAGGAGTTCGTAAATTCAGGGAATTTGGGATGTTGGGATGTTGGGGTTAATTTGGCCAAACGCCCAGATCCACTTGTCTCTGCCTCTGCATTTAATGTGTCGCCACGTGTAAGTGTGGACCCTTCAGGAGTCCGAGAATTCGAAACTCTGGAGGTTTGGAGTGTTGTGATTGGATGAGTCGAAATAGGCCCGGATTTACTTTCTCGCTCCTGCAGGCTGTCGAATAATTTAAATATAATTTATTTAATGAAAAGGGACCCTCTCTGGGACTTTGACATTCGGGAGATTTGGGTTCATGAGAACATGAGGAGGAATTTCACCGAAGTTCGAAGACTTAGGTGCTAATTAATATTAATGAATCCAAGTGCCTTGGAGATTTTGGTAATGAGTGGGATTTCGTTGTGTTAATGGTTAATTAACCTAGTAGACCTATAGGAGCTAGACAAATTTCAACTCTGGGTTGGAAGAGTCTTCGTATACTATGATGATGTGTAGTTTCGGGTGACAGAGAGCCACGTGAGTGCCACGTGGTTGTAAGAGACTCCAGTTAATGAAGACTTAAAGAACCTTGAAGGGCCATAACTTGCAATCCAGAGCTCAGATTTGAGCATGGTAACAGTCGTTGGGAAGCTCTTGTCGAGCAAAAGGTGATGGAGGTCTCGACAAGAGGATTCAAGATGATTGAGAAAAGAAAATTTTTGATGCCCCATCTCGTAAAAAGGTACTTTAGGGGTCGAGTGTGTTACACGATCACTTAATCGAGGGAGACATTGAGGGAAATCATTTCTCTACACACAACAACACCTTCATAAATTTGTAATTTCATGTGGCATGCAACCAACAATTGAACCTCACATTTCATAAATATATCTCAGTAAGGAAAGGATTAATATTCCATCCCTTCTCATTAATACCACAAATAAACTTTGTTATTAAAATATAAGGCATATCAATAATAATGAAGGAAACAAAAATCATCAGAAGGAAGGCACTTGAGCGTAGCCCTTTTTCAAGGCATCACCACAAGCAATA
>SNQJ01S0106144.1:4110-18879 GCA_010110895.2 Picea sitchensis | reverse complement strand
AGAAGGTGTATTCATAGATCTCTTACCATTAATCAGCAATTAGAGTAGAAAAACATTCAACTAGTTTTAAGTATTCAAAACAGTAAGCATTCAAACTAAACTAGAAGCTTATAAATGTCTGAAAAGGCTAAACTCTTTTACAATAGATACATTCTTTGCTTTCCCACATTCATCAGCTAGATAGCTTGATCAAATAAAATGCAACATTGTTATCTACAACATAATGTAAACTGAACTAAAGCTCATACCAAAATTTGCTTGAAAAGAATGAAAAAGGAGAAGTGTACTAGCTTAGCAAACAGGGCCCTCCAGTGCTTCACTTGTACACCTAAGTCATCTCAGCTAAAAAGGAACTTCCAGCAGCATTCACATAATCATCTCATAGACATCATCAAGAACAAAACACAAAACTAATCTCAAGACTGCAAATTCAAAGTTTTCTTCATTAACATAAGGGTTGTCCTACTAGTCCATGTCTTGGAGTATTTATACAAGAGTTTTGAAACTGAAAATACTAAGAAACCTCCTAAAGATAATGATCAGATCCATAAAATATGCTAGGAAGGTCGAATACCCCCTTCAGATCCATAAAATATGAACAAATCCCAAGAAAATATAAAATTGTCCATGATTTTATGCTAAAACATGGTATTTTTTGCTGAAGTGGCCCTATTTGACCAGCGTTGACTGAACACTTGGAAAGCTCAGATATCGAAGATGATAGGTATTCATCCATCTTTGTACATCAAGGATCATGACCCATGTCTCAGATTTTGCCCAGTTGTCCTGCAAGTACACGAACCTAGGAGCAATTACGAGATTTAGTCAAATCCTGTAATTTCTGATAAATTTTTAATTTTAATGCCAAAAATTTGAAAATTCAATTCTTAAGCTAAGGAATGATAAATGTACCTTGCATAAGTTATTTTATGGAAAATATGGAATAATATGAAGGCAAAATGGATGGTTTTGGAGGCAAAAGTGTAGTTTATGGAGTGGAAGGAAGCATAAAAATGTACTCAACAAGCTCGTTGGAAAGATATCGTCGAGGAGATTCATTTTGGGGGGCTCAATAAAAGATTTTGGCTATCAATAAGAATATCAATCCCAAAAAACCTTCATTTAGGCGCTCAAAATGGCCTCGGAAGTTAAAAAATGCTAAAAATAGTAAATTGCCAAAATTGCCAGAAACTTGTTTTGAGTGAGTTGGAAAAGGTGCTTGGCCACCGATATCCACCTGGATCAATCCTCCCTCCTTAGGAAGCAATGGTATCCATTGCGTTGAGTTCCCAGGGAAGAGGGAAAAGAGTTTGTTGAATCTGCATCTTGATGCGCTGCTTACCTTGATGGAGAAGTTGTGTTGCTTAGCTTTTTGAAGGTTGTAACGAACTTGTGTTTGGAAGGGTTGGACCTTTTTAACCAGTCTGGCTACATGAGATGCCTGTGTGCGGAAGGAATTTTTTCGCTTTGTTGCAATATTGTCGACCTGCTTCTTTTGGATAAAAGGTTCTTGGTCTGAGACTGTAGTGGTTGCAGTATCCTTATGTTCACCTTTTGAATAGATTGTGAAGAAGTTGAATTGTGTAGTATGAGATACTACCTTGCGGCACTGTTGAGGTGGAACAATTGTCATAAATACCTCTAGTATTTTGTAGAGATGACCCCCCAAAGAAACAATGACACTGCGAGGTCGAGACTCATAAACAACATGGAATTTCCACATATATGTGATGGAATATCTAGAAATACTGAGAGGGGCGGGGGGGGTTTGAATCAGTATTCCCTACTTTTTGATTTCTAATTTCATCTATATTAAGAACACACATTAATTATTCAATTAATCAATATATGATGAACAAAAAACCCTTATGAACACAAGATTTTATCGTGGAACCCAATAGGGAAAAACCACCAACTCTTTTCTCATTAATAAAATGATCTTTTACAAAACTGTTTTCAAGCTACAACTTGATGGAGAGACTGTCCCCAAGTTTCTTCAGCTATGACTGAAGGGATGCTTCCACACCCCATTTACCAGCTACAACTAGGAGGAGGCTACGACCCCCTAGTTTATCAACTACCATTGAAAGGATGCTTCGACGCCCTATTTACCAGCCACAACTAGAAGGAGCCTATGACCCCCTATTTTATTAGCTACCACTAAAGTGATGCTTCGACACCCTATTTACCAGCTACAACTGAAAGGAGGCTACGACCCCCTAGTTTATCAGCTACCACTGAAAGGATGCTTTGACACCTTATTTACCAACTACAACTGGAAGGAGGCTACGACCCCCTATTTAGCTAGTTACAATTGGCAAGGAAGCACCTACTCCCCTGCAGGCTCCAACCTGCCCTTGCACTACCCAACCACCCTTAATTTCACAATGCAATTCAATCTCTGCTGCTCTTCATTGAATTTGATTCATGCAACCATTAACACAAGTCCTATCAGATTTGACTTTTTTGAACTTTAACTTGTTTTCCCTTGCTCCACCCTTCCTCCCTTTATGCAGGTTATAACACTTATAACTCTTTTACTGTACTATGTTCAAGGTGTTCATAAACAAACAAAGATACTATCAATTCTTCAATTCTTCTTAGAATCATTAACTGTTGTACTTTCTATGTGTCTGCTGCAACCTCTGCTTGTATGGTCTTCTGCGGAGGCGCTTTCTTCTAACCATTTTCAAATGACCGACAACACAAAATCACAGGATTATCAACTTCAACGATGTATTATATTTTACATTTATTTCTCTTATTCCATATGACCACAGGTGGTGACCAGGCACTAGGCCAAGCGAGTGCTTGATCACTTATCAAAATCAATGGTTATGTTTTACTTTCCATGAAGAGATGGGCGATTCTCATTTACTTCGGGAATTCGAGACTTCGTCCTTCGCGACTTCCAGCCTCTTTACAAATCTCTCGAATAACAGACGCGTTTCCATAATCTTGAACAGTTGAGAATTCTCCCGAAGTGTTCTTTAGATCGGATGACTCATGTCCACTTCGGGACTTTGACCTTCGAGACTTCAGGACTTAGGTCATTTTCTGGTGGTAAAAATCCCGAAGTAAAAACTCCCTGAGTGACGTAGCTTGTTGACTACACTATTGATTACGTGGACTCTCAATGTGAGTGATACGTGTCTTATCCTCGTGACTTCGGAACTTCGGCCTTCAGGACTTCAGGTAATTCGATTTCTCCACTTCCAAGTTCTCCCGAAGTGGGATTCCTCAATGGATTTGACTTCATCCAATGGTCATTATTTAACCCGAAAAGGCTTAACATGATCCAACGATTGTCGGAAATTTGAATATTCGTGATTTTGGGCCTTTGTCCTTGCTTATCCTATCCTTCTACTTTCCTCGATCTGACGGTCAAGATATCTTCCAAAGTGTTCTTCATATTGGACGGTTCACATTTTCTTCGGTACTTCGGCCTTCATGTGATCTTACTTGTTTTCAACCCTTTTCTCCCGAAGTGGTCAGCGCCGAATTTGACCACTGCTACCTTGGCATGCTCTGAATAGATCGGACGATCCTCATCTACTTCAGGACTTCATATCAGATGGTCTTCGTCTTTACTTATCCTATCCTTCCACTTAACTTGATCCAACGGTCGATGTGGATTGCAGAACCATAACTTGCGAGTGGTTTAATTCGTCGCCCAAACTCTGCAATTGAAGTTGTGTGATTGTTGGTGAGTCAACCATAGTTTTTGATCTTTGCATCGATGAGATTTGACGATCTTGAATAATTGTGGGATTGGAAATAACACGTTGTTTAATTCTCCTTTCTCTCTCTGCAATCTATCCCTGTCGTTGATCTGGCGCTTGAGTATCCGACGATCACAACTTGATCTGATCATTGACTAGTCCTCCGATGATCCTTAAGCCCACAGTCACTCATATGACCGACGTGCAATGTATATATTTCCAATGAGCGATCGAGATCCTTCGTCATCAGTTTGATAGATATTGTCGCTTTGACCATACGGTAGGGGGCCTGGAAGGTCGTCCCGAGCTCCAAGATGGTGAGATTTTAGAGGATTCCAAGCACCTAGAGACCCCACCATACCCTTGCACTATGCTTCGATAAGATATGGAGAGTGTTGTTTATATAAACCTACATAAGATTTTTCGCATTTCCAATGTGGGATAAATCTCATTACATGAGACTTTCAACACTGTCAATTTCTTGATCGGATGACTGCTAGGGATTCTCACCTTTTCCTGTGCATCGATTGACTTCTCATTCTTTCCATCGATCCCAATGACATTTCTACAATGTTCTCTTCCTTCTAAGATTTGATTAATGTCCTTTCTTATGAGCTTCATTCTTTGCATAATTTCAATGCGCTTTTCCTTCTGATCTTTGATATTTCCATATTGTCTGACATTTTCTGCTAACTGTTATACTGTTTGACATTAATGAAAACACATTAATGAAACTATTTCCAACAATATGGTTGGCCCAAGAGAACATCACAGACATCCAGTGGGGCAACATCACATAATACCTCATCCTTGAAGGGTTGGATGTTGTATGACAATCGACACTGTTGGTTGAAACAGAGATCTTGTCCCTGGTGAAGCCACCCGATGTTGTATGGTTGTGGGTGTGGTTTTTTCGACAAAACCCCAACCCTGGAAGATGAAAATCCAACAGTTTTTTGGACCCCGTTTTGGGTAGTTTGGTGTATCAACTTACCAGGGGCGTAACTTTGGCATACAATCTTTGTTTGGGGTGCACGATAGATCGTTGGAAAGGTATCATTGGGGAGATTCATTTTGGGGGCTCAATAAAATCCTTCAAATATCATTGAGAAGCTTGATCCCGAAAAACCTTCATTTAGGCCCTCAAAATGGCCCCAAAAGTTAAAAACTGCTAAAAATAGTAAATTGCCAAAATTGCCAGAAAATTGTTTTGAGGGAGTTAGAAAAGGTGGGTGGCTACAGATATCCACCTGGATCAAAACCAATGTAATTTTTTTTTATTGTAATATAGAATGGATGATAAGAACCCTGTCAAAATAGTGTCATCCAAGTTGAGAACCCAATGATTCCTTCATTAACTTGTTGTTGAAGTCATTGTGTTTAAAGGCCAAAATGGAACACCATTTTTATGTTTTGAGCACTATGCATGGTTCTCGATGCCATAGACATGGTTTTGAGAGTAAATGGTTTCCTTATCCCATATAGCAGGTTTGTAGGCATCCAAGGATAATCACAACTCCTCAAACCACCAAACATGACCTCCTAATAGTCTTGTAGTCAGTGCCTATAAATAGTAATGATGTTATGGGTCCACTTACATAGATCATGATCCTTACTTGACCATTAGGACCTAACTCATTGGATCTTACTCCTAAATAGACTCACCCAAGGTACAACAATCATCAAGTTATTCCCATATACCACTCATAGGTACAAATAAATTTCCCTTGATAGGGCCAAGTTTTTTTTTTTTAGGACCACTTGCATGAGACATGATCCCTAGAGGAATACGTTTTAGGGCCTATTCCTCTAGGTTTTCACCCTAAACGATGAATTTTTCCACAAGACCCATCCTTCTTACACATTATGTCAAACTCCTAGCTATATCCTAATTGGACTCTTTGAGCATTATTTATTGTTCTTGAGGCCATAGACATGATCACAATATGAACAATTTCATTGTGACCCATAGGAGGGTTGTAGGCATCCAAGGGTAGTCACAAACCCTCAAAGCACTACACAAGAAATCTTAACAGTCTTATAGTTACCTAGAAATAGTAATGATGACCTCAAGGGCCTTCTTTTTTAGGACCTCATTCATGAGACATGAGCCCTAGAGAAATCGGTCTTAGGGCCTATGTCTTTAGGTTTTGGTCCTGAACCATGGGCTATACCAAAAGATCTATCATTTGAACATAAGATGTCATACTCCTACCTATATCCTAATTGGATGTTTTGAGCACCGTGTATGGTTCTTGGGGCTATAGACATGGTCCTAGGAGGAAAAAATTGCCTTAGGCCTTACAAAAAGGTTGTAAGCATCCAAGGATAGTCACAACTCCTCAAACCACCGCACACAACCTCTTAATGATATTTTGGTCACTTAGAAACAATAATGATGAGATCAAGGACCTTCAATTTTTTTAAGACCTCATGCATGACACATGAGTCTTAGATAAATAGGTCTCAAGGCCTATGTCTTTAGGATTTGGTCTTAAACCATGACCTAGATTACAAGACCATTCATTTGTACACAAGATGTCAAACTCCAACTATATCCTAACTAGATGTTTTTAGCACTAAGCATGGTTCTCAAGGATGTATACATGGTCGTGGGAGGAAATAGTTGTCTTATTCCCTATAGGAGGTTTGTAGGAATCTAAGGATTGTAACAACTCCTCAAACCACCACCTTGAAGTCACCTTGTTTGAAGGTCAAAATGGAACACCTTTTGGATGTTTTTAGCACTAGGCATAGTTATCGAGCCTCTAGACATGATAGTGGGAGGAAACAGTTTCCTTAGACCATACAACTAGATTATAGGTACCCAAGGACAATCACAACTCCTCAAACCATTGCACATGACATCTTAACGATGTTCTAGTTAATTCCTAGAAACATTAATGATGCAATGGGGTCCCTTTCATTGAACATGATCCTCGTGTTGGGTATGTGTTATATTCTTTGAATATGTTTTTAGCACTTTTTCAACACATGGTTTTCGTCGATGATTTTCTAATTCCAGTTAAGGATTTAGGGTTGTTGACTTATCCGAGTCAATGGATTCGGGGTTTGGATGATGCAGGATCCTACATATATTGTATTATAAACAATGGAAAAGATGATGAATAAAAGATTAGAGGTGAGGCTCTATACAAGTTGTTAGTTTTTCCAGTTTAGATTTCTAGGGTAAAATATCTGTGTAATGTGTGTGTAGCATTGTAAATTCTATTTGTGTTAAGAATATATTTGCAGTGATTAATTGTGGAAGATTAAAATATACATTTGGTATTAGAGCAATTATTGGATTCAGGGGGACTCCTTTGTGGTTAGGGGTTTGTCTTGGGTCTATGATAAACCTTGTTATAGTGGGAGATCTACGACATTGATTATTGTAGTGAAAAGAAATGGCGATCAATTCAAAAATAGAGATAGAGAAATTTAATGGGAAAATTTTTGAGTTGTGGAAGATCAATATGAAAGATTTGTTGGTGGAAAAATATTAGTGGATCATTGTGGATCCCGGTACTGCACCTACAGGAATGTCAACAAAAGACTTGAAAAAGTTGGATCAAAAGGAAAAGAGAACAATTTGATTGTGTCTCTCAGATTTAGTATTATTGAATGTGTCAAGGGAAGCTACAACCAAGGCATTATGGAATAAGTTAGGGACTTTGTATCAATCAAAGTCCCTGGTAAACAAATTGTTCCTGCGAAAGAATTTGTACAACCTGAGAATGAAAGATGGAGAATTAGTGACATAGCATCTGAACGCCTTCAATATTGTGGTAACTCGGCTATTATCTATTGATATTAATATTTCTGATGAAGATAAGTGTATCAGTTTATTGTTCTTTTTACCATACTCGTGGGATAGTCTGGTTGTAACCATAGGTAGTAATTCAACTACTTTAACTTTTGATGATGTGGTCGCATCCTTGTTGTTGGAGGAGATGAGGTAGAAAAATATGGAAAACCAGAGAACAAATTCCTTATTTGCAAGAGGACACTCCCAGGAAAGAAACATATCTAATTCGTCAAGTGGGAGATCTAAATCTAAGGGAAGATCTAAATCTCCCAGAAATTTTGTAAAGGTATGTTGGAGATGTGGAAAAGAAGGGCATTTCAAGAAACAACACAAGATCCAAAAGTGTTGAGAGGGGGAGGGGATATGATGATTCCCCTTCTATAGAAGCAAAAATATCCACAGATGAAGGAGGAGATGTGTACTTGGATTCTTTAAGCCAACATGTAGATCATGAGGCATAGTTGGTCGATTCAGGTGCATCCTTTCATATGACTCCTCACAGGGAGTGGTTTTGTGAATATGAAAGGTATGATGGAGGTGATGTTTTCCTAGGTGGTGATTCAACAACCAAAATCGTAGGATGAGGAAAAGTCAAGTTGAAGCTCATGGATGGTAGGATTAGAACACTCCCTGGTGTTCTACACATCTCAGGATTGGCCATAAATTTTATTTTTGTAATCAAGATGGACAATGCAGGTGTAAAAACAATGTTTGAAAAGGGAACCTGCATGATGGTTCGAGGAGCAATTGTGTTGTTGAAGGGATTTTGGTTTGAAACTATTTATAAGCTACAAGGAAGCACTATTAGTGATGGGTGCAACAATTCCATTGTTCTTGAGATTGGAGCTGAAGAAGAAAATACTTAGGATCTTAATGCTCTTTTACATCTCTTTTAATCTAATGGAAACTATTTATATTAAAAAATCTTAATGTTACACAAATGTACTCTGATGCTATATTTAGGATCTCAATGCTATTTAATATATCTTTATTTTCAACCTTTTGATTTTTAAATTTTCCATCTTTTAAAGGCTAGTTTTTAGTATAAATAGGATCATGTCATGAATTCGAAAAATCACAAATAGAGGGACATTGATGCAATTAGGATTTTACATATCCAATATGAAAAGAGTGCATGAAACATGGTGCTCAAGCAAGAAGCAATCATTTAATTGAGGAACACATTGAGGTAAATCATTCTCTACACACAACAACACCTTCATAAATTTGTAATGGCATGTGGCATGCAACAAACAATTGAACCTCACATTTCATAAATATATTTCAGTAAGGCAAGGATTAATATCCCATCCCTTCTCATTACTACCATAAAGAAACTTTGTTATTAATATATAAGGCATATCAGTAATAGTGAAGGACACAAAAATCATCAGAAGGAAGGTGCATGATTGTAGTCATTTTTCAAGGCATTACCACAAGCAATATCACTTGAGTCCACTAGAAGCAATAGCTCTTAGACCTGGAATTGCACATATATTTATTTTAATATAATATTAATAGATTTCTAATGGACATCACATTAAAATTTGTTGTAGAAATTGAATACAGTACCAGCCTTGAATTTGTTGGATTCATTACACATAATTTCAGAATGACAATTTCCTTACAAAAGGACAATGAGGAAAGGACCAATGTTTTGGTGAATTTTGAGATCTTGGGAAAGGATATGGTTAGGATCACTGTTGGAATTTACTTCTCACCTTACCCATAATATTAATTTTTTTTTTTTTTTAATGTTTTGAGTTTCTATATTCCCCATCACATAAAGTTTTGTTTAAAATTATGCTCTTCAACAATGAAGTAACACTAAAAAAATTATTCATTAATGTGCTTGCAACTTGTATTCAAACCTTCACTCTCTTAATGTGCAAACTTTTCAGCTATTGTAACCTTCTAAAGAGCACCTTTGGCATTGAACATATTGTGTAGGCATCTTGCATTCGCACCTCCACTCTCTCAATGTTGAAGTGGTTAAGTTGTTGTAGAATGCTAATGAGATACTTTTGCCATTGAAATTTGCATTCACACCTCCACTCTCTCAATGTTGAAGTGGTTAAGTTGTTGTAGCATGGTAATGAGATACTTTTGCCATTGAAATTTGTAGATGCTTAGTGCCAAAAATTATAATGAGTATTGATTGCCAACTTATAGAGAATAGTGGGATAACAATTTATTTAAATGTTTTTTCATGCTAATGAGTTACCTTTTCCATTGAAATTTGTAAATGCTTAGTGCCATAAATTATAATGAGTATTTAATGCCAACTTCTAGAGAATAATGGAAAAATCCTTGATTTAAATGTTTTTTCAAGGAAGAGTCTATCAATGTGAGTACGAAAAATTCACCAATTTAAAGGATTTTTTATTTTTTATTTTTTAGGAAAAATCATTAACTTAAAGGATTTTTCAATTTTTTTAAGGAAAGAATCAAGTAGTAGTGATACATATTATGGTGTTATGTAATATTTATTATGATACCAATGTATAGTATAATGTTAAGTAAGACATATTTAATTGCACCTAAAGTAGTAAGGATAGGCCAGTATGGGGAAGATGTTGTACATATTTAGATAACATATAAATTAAAATTTACACATTAAAATATTTGATCCCTCTCAGTGAGATCCGGGTTTAAGATGGATTTAGGTTGGTTAATACCAATAGTATGTAATGTTTTAGATCAGGGTTTAAGATGAATTCAGGCTGGTTAATACCATTAGTATATGATGTTTTAGAAATTTACTTGTTCCAGTAGACACTTTAAGCTAGCAACCTTTCTAATATTGGTAAATTTATGAGACATTTACTTAACTCACTTGTAGATTTAGCAACCTTGTTAATATTGGTAAATTTATGATACATTTACTTAACTCACTTGTACATTATGAATAAGCTTTGCGATCTTAGAATTCCTTTGTACATATAGTGTTTATGTGGATAGTTCCTTAGTACTTCACCACATTTCGTGGATGGTAAAATGGGTAAACTTTATGGTCTATCCTGATGGGGACATCGAGTGAAGCTCCACAAATTCAATATGATTCAACCCCTAAACCTTAATCTAAATAACCACAACACTCAACCACTCGACCTAACCCACCTGGCTAACACATGGATAGTTGTTGTATTGGTGACATCATAAATAAATTATTAAACTGAAAAGGGGTTAACGAGTGTAAGCTTAATGGACATGTAAGAAGTACAATTTGATTGGTATCATCTTTACTCGATCCTTATCATATTTACTCATCCTTTTTGTGTAGGTTGTCATAAATATTAATTGGCATCTTGAATTAACAATGATTTTAATCATTGTATATTTTCAAATTGATTTTCTATTTATTTGCTTTAAAATAATATTTAACCCAAAAGTCTCATAACCAATACACTCAGTCTCTCCAACCTTGTGGCTCGCCTTTATTTTGGACCATGCGGAAAACTTAAGGTCAATTTAAGCCATCTCTCTCTCTCTCTCTCTCTCTCTCTCTCTCTCTCTCTCTCTATTGTAGTCATAAAAATATCACCATGCAATATCTACTTGTGTCGGATAGTCATAAAAATATCACACCATGCAATATCTACTTGTGTCAGAATTTTTCTATTCAATGGAAAAATGCATTGGTTTTTAAAATGCAAGATTATATTTTAAAATTAAAAAACTAGTATACCCCTGAAGCAGGGGAAAGGAAACACCGAAGTGAATTGGGGTGGTTATGTTCTTTAAAGAATGTGGGTATTGTTTTTGGGAATATTTAAAGTGATGTAGCCAAAGATAATCGATGTTCAAAGTTTTGGACTAGTGATTTAGATCATCATTCTTAGTTGCAGGTACATCTAATGCATCTAATGAATCCTATACAACCTTTGTGTGAAATTGGATGAATCAACATATTTTGACCTACAATAATAGAATAAACAAACTGATCAAGAGAACAAATTGATTTCCTTTTATAACCCTTCATGCCACCATTGTGGTCATTGTGGTCAACGAAGGGAAAAAGACAACAACGATTAGACTTATTGCAAGCTTCGTTTGTGACAATTTAGTTTGATTGATTTAATCAATTGATTAGTGTTGAATGAAAATGCATCAAATGGTTAGGAGGGAGGAAGAAACAAAGCATTATTCCAGCTAATCACAACTTCAAAAATTGTGTTTCTCTTATGCAATATCACAATTAAGACTGTAAATCTTGGAAGCAATCACTATTGCATCCAAACACATTAAGAAGAAATATGTAAGCATCCAGTGTGGACCACCCAAGCCATGGTGAATCAATTAATCATTTGATCCAAATCTTGCATGTAATGTCCCACTTACTTCCATCATTACGAAATGTGATATAGATCGAGAACTCTTGAGCCCCCATTTTCCTAGGTAGATGCCCTTTAATGAGAAACAATAAGAAGTCAACACAAACAATAAAAATATGTGGATAGGTGGATTCCTACAAGACATGTATAAACACACTTGATTGTTGAAATAAGTCGGTGGAGGCAACTCCTAAACAAGGGGAAAGATGGACATTAACTAGATCATATTAGAGGGGTAGCATATAAGTGTCAGGGGATAGATGGCCATTAATTGTTCAAGAGTTTTGAGAAAATAGGTAGAGTCCAGAAGGAAACATGAAGAATCAAGAAGAATGCAATAGGTGGAATCCTACAGGACATGTATGAGCGACCCAACGTACTGAGTTACATGACAAAATGATATTGGAGAAGCTAGTGGAGCTTAAAGGGTGTCGGATAAACAACACTCAAATTGTATATTTTTTAATTAAATTTGATCCTAAATTCGGTTGGAATTTTGTTTGAAGTCAGAGTTCCACCTATATTATGGGAACTTTGTCCATATAACTTTGCCCTTTATGTTTTTGGGCAATTTTGAGAAATTGGTCATTTGGTTCGAGAAGATTGAAAAATCTGTCTCACTGACTTCACAATTGAAATACACCTATAAGTTTGAATGGGAAAGGGCTTACATAAGTTGGTAAACCATTTGGATATGCAAGCTACCAGAACATTTGGATATGCAATTTCCAGTCGGCGGTTGAAATTAGAAACCCATGTAAGTTTAGGCATGTTTGGGGTTTCCTGCTTGTTATTTTTCAAAAGTAGATTTCTTGGATTCAAATTGTGTTTGGTCATTTTGTGTCAAATTTATACAAGAAATACGGTTCAAGTTTTAATGTGGTGTTGTATATGTGTGTGTGTGTGTGTGTCTTTAGAAATGTGATTCTAACATGAAGTTCCAACTTTAGATTTCAACAATACATTTTGTTTGATTTGATTATGGGTGATAGGGTAATGCCTAAACTATGGTTCACATGGTCTTTCCCACATTCCACTATGCTCAACCCTGTCAAACGATTCAATATTCCATATGGATTGGATAAACATTTCAAATTTGGGAAATCATGGAGCCATAATTCCTTCAAGCTCCTACACTGATTGAGAAAAGACGGTAGCTTTTTCAAACATATCACTTCCTAATATCAAGTTCGTTTTTGGATGTGGTGTATAGAGTCTCGTTATATTATAAATTGATGTTTATAATATTCTTACTTTTTTGAGGACTTGTTTTTCCCAAGATGTAACCAAAATCAATCTATTGGAATGAAGGATATCCCTAATTGCCAAAAACCCATACATTTGATCGACATGATCCACATCACATAAAACTATAAGAGCATGAAAACATGTAGAATCCTAAAAACGTGAAATACGCATTTTAAGCTTATATTTACCTTGATGAATAGTATCTATTTGCACATACAATTGACTCAAATCCTTAATAAGTGTCATCTGCAAGGAAATTCAAGAGCTTTCTTTGACATCAGATAGGAAGAATGATCCATTGTATTATGATCTCTTGTTGTTGAAGAAATCTTAAATCTTGTTGTAGTCTGTCTAAATATTGAATCTTAGTCCTCCGAGTCATGTATTCCAGCTATGACAAGTGGAATAACGCAATCAAGGCCTAAATTTGAATCCAATCCAAACTTCAAATGCAAAGATGAAAAATAACCCAACATTAAGAACTCAATCATATATTCGTTTTATATCTTGCCATGTATTAAAATAACATGTAAAACCATAAAATATCATATCCTCTTATCTAAGTTCTTCATAAAAATGCCAAAATCAAATCTAAACCATGTCCTCCTTGAATCAACTAAGCCTAAGCCCACTTCAAACAAGATGAAGTCTATTTACTATGAAATTTCTTATGAGCTTTTCTCACAAAACCATTATATCATCCATTCACTATCTAACAATATTCAATCATAAATTCTTTAATGTACAACAACGACATCAATTCTAGAATAAGCTCTCTACAACATTGAATTGAGAATAAGCTCTCTATCTTAAGAGGTTATTTTTGTTCTTTTTAACAATCCTTTTCAATCTAGAGGAAAATAGCCATGCCAATGGAAGGCCGGATCAATAACAAGTCAATACCTTGTATGCGAAAAAACTTTTTAGGTCTATTCGTGATGATAAACACAAATTACAAGGACTAAGATGGTCCAAAAGGCATATCGATCATGATCGAATTTGTGAGCTTACTTGGGTAATNGCATTTAATTAGAATAATCAATTTACCAATGATGGATGATCATAGACATTATTAGTTCTTATTCTTACAATCCATCTTCTATCACGGGAAAAAGAAGTGATATATACTCCCTCCAGTTATTGTTCGAGTCGGATGATCAAAATTGGCATGTCCGGTTCTTTCGGGGGATAGATCCATAGAGATATACTTATCCCAATAACAAAGAAACCTGACCTGAATGATCCTGTGTTAAGGGCTAAATTATCTAAAGGTATGGGACATAATTATTATGAAGAGCCCGCTTGGCCCAATGATCTTTCATATATTTTTCCAGTAGTAATTTTAGGTACTATTGCATGTACAATAGGTTTACCGGTTCTAGAACCATCAATGATTGGTGAACCAGCAAATCCATTTGCAACTCCTTTGGAGATATTGCCCGAATGGTATCTTTTCCCTGTATTCCAAATACTTCGTACAGTATCTAACAAATTATTAGGTGTCCTTTTAATGGCCTCAGTACCCGCGGGATCATTGACAGTGCCTTTTCTAGAGAATGTGAATCAATTTCAGAATCCATTTCATCGTCTAGTAGCTACAACAGTATCCTTGATCGGTACTGCAGTAGCCCTTTGGTTAGGCATTGGGACATCGTTA
>SNQJ01S0106141.1:57156-83607 GCA_010110895.2 Picea sitchensis | reverse complement strand
TTCATAGGAAATAAGAAGAAAAGAAGGTCGGATTTCAAGGGAGGATGAAGTCTTTTGGTGATGTGTTCTAAGGTACGTTCTTTTCAGGTCATCTTACCATTTTTGCTATAATTTTTTTTCTAGAATGATTCAGATGCTGAAATACTTATGATATTGAGAAGACATATCAAGGTACCTCTGGTAAAAATTTCAGCTCTTGATTCACTATAATTATGGAGATACACTCTGTGGAAGATAGGGTTTGTGACCAGTCCTGAAGCTAGTCAATAAACAGGTGTTCCAGGTATAGTCATAACTTATTCATCGAGAATCCAAATGAAGTGGGACAAATTTCATTGGAAAGAGTACGGACTTTAGTTTCTTGTGTGCTATTTTCATAATCGGATGTTAATTATTGAGCGCGAGGAATTATGTGCAAGTTCACTCTCCTGAATAGACCAGAATTGAATAAAGTCTACCATTCTTTCTATAACCTCTTTTTGGGGAGGACTCAAGGAGTGAAAATTGGAGGAGTTTCAGAGAATACATTGAGTAATATTATCTACAAGATTAGAGTACTCCAAGAATTGAAGAATTGCAGAAATTGAAGAAGTCTCAGGAAGCATTATCAGGTTCTATGTGATGATTGGTTGATGGTGATGATTTAATGTAAGTTTTATTATCTCTCATATATTCTTGGGTGGAAGGAAGGGGAAAGGATGGAAGTTCAAATATTTCTTGATATTGGAGGATTGTATCTTCCTTGGAGGTTTATCCCTCCTTTACATTTGGAAAGTTGTAGCTACCTTTGGAGTCATTACTTCCCTTGAACAATAACTAATGATTATTTCTCATATATTGTGCATGTGGTGTATTGTGGTGTACGTGGTGCTTAACTCTTATACTATTGTTCATTTCTCATTGGATATAATTGAATGGTTTAGTATAAGTTGAAAAGGTTTTAAATTATTCTTGATACTAATTCAACACCCCCCCCTCTCAGTATCAACAATATCGAGTTTACTCTCTAATGGAAGTAGGATCGACCAGATAGCGAGGATTAGATAGAACCCGATTGGGTTTTATTCTCCAAGGGAGAATGGGGTCAACATATGGAAATGGATCGATCGCTTGGTTCACTCTCTAGCGAGAGAGTGGGATCAAACAAAAGGATGGGATGGATTGACCACTTTGTGAGCTGGTTCAACTAAGGACGTGACAAAATTGACTACACGAGCAACCAAGCCAGACAAGGGACCAGTTGATCATTCCATCAACTACAAGTGGGTTGAGAGTAAGCTTGCAATAGCGGCGGGATGTTGAGGTGAAACAATCATGTCTTCCATTGATTTCGAGGCTTAGATCCATACAAGGGAAAATGTGAGTTGGATGACTCCCTCACTTGCATAACCCTGGGGGGAACTTGACTCTAATTTTCTTCTTCCCAAAGGTATCTTGACTAGTTGACGGGAGGTTATCAAAATGTTGTTTAGAGGCTAACGATATGGGTTGGTTGGTTAGGGTGTGTAGATGATACTTCTATAAAATTGGGTAGACGAGGGCAATCCTTAAGAATATGGCTACCCTTACAAAGCGTGCAAGGAGATTTGCCAGGCTTACGAGTTGTTTGAGTGATCTTGGCATCATCAACACTCCCAACCGCGATTAACAATAGCGGTTTTCCAACATATGCGGAAGTGGTTGGAAGTTTGGACCCTTGTATTTTTCTTCTTCTTAATCTTCATTTTCTTCTTCTTCTTATCCACTTGGGTTACAATCTTTAGAGCTTTTCACAATGAAGAAGATGAAACAAAAGACTTTACAAGTGAAGAGGCAAAGAAGGTAAAGGGTAAACATGAGGTTGATGCTCTTGAGAGTGCTTATAACTAAATCAATCATTGCATTTGGGATTACTGGAGCATAAAATAACCAAATCGACAATCCAATCGTGAGACTCGTAAGGCTCAAAGTAGCGATGGGAGGACCAATGTTTACGTCGAGGAGAAAACAACAAAATATTCCCTTGGAAAAGGGGTTCTTTCATTAGTGGATTTTAGTGTACAGATGCCATAAAACACAAATCCAACCAAGAGTTTGTAAGGGAAAAAAAATAGTGCACGCTAAACGTCTAGGGAAAATAAGCAAAACAAAACCTTCTCATAATGAACACACTAGTTGGTGATGAAATCAGACGTCATGGGAACAATGTAAGAAGGAGATGAGATAGAGGCACGGTGGAAAAGTTACATTGGCGACACGCTTAATGAATATGCCTTGGTGCAAAGATTCCACACGATAGCGTGGATTTACACCCTCTAAGAACTAGAGTGAGTTTAATAGCGTTGATTTAGTCTGATGAGACTTCCCTTCATTGTCACTTTGTGTATTAACCCTAAAGAAAGGTCACTAAGGTTACCAAACACAACAATGATGCATGGGGAAGCAGTCCGATAAGTCCTAATATATGCCCAAGGGCAAGGTAATTGAGCACGAAATCGAATTGAGAAGGCCCACACAAGGTTTTGTTCTCAAGTGACCCCCAATAATACGCAAAATATATAAACTAAGACCAACAAAGCAGGGGGTTAATGCTCTGTTGTATAATGCAACCATGATGATTGACTGTGAGAAGGGCTTCAGGGATATTAAAAATGTAGTAAATGGATTTCCCCACTCCGATTCAAGATTCTATGTTTGTTTATAGCTTTGGAAAGTTATCTTTCACCCATTAAATCCCTACAACTAATCTAATGTAGGTTGCAAAGAGCTCTAGAAACAAAAGTTTAAGGTGAATTTTATTAACTAGTAAATTTTATTAAAAGGCACATTTATTTACTCAAGAGGAAAATGGGTGTGGACTAATGATGCTTTGAATGATTCTAAACAATGCAAAAGAAATGAGGAGATACAAACATTTCCACTTCTATAAAGGTATATTATGAGAGGGAGAAAATATTTATCATTCCCGGATGCACAATGTCCCAAAATTTTATTAAACTCATCAATATCAAGATCATCAAGAAATGAGCCAAAGAGACAGTACACCAATACGATTCTTGCCCCCCCCAAATGCAAGACCAAAAATGCCAAAACCATGCAATTTCACTGCTTCAAATGCAAGGATGCCCCAATCTAATGCAAAGCAGAAATTAAAACTTTTTATTTCAAGAGATAGCTAAAAGCATAATGAAATCTATTTAAAAACAAAGCAACCCAAATGTTGAACTAGTCAATTCAAAGAATAAGAGTTCTTTCACCAAATGATTCAGAATAAAAAATGCTTTGTAGCGAAAGACACTCAAACAAAGGAGATCTCAAAATATTTCATAAGAAAACCTGCAGCTAAAAAAATCAAATATGGCTAAAAGAGGTGAAAAATGATGTGAAGGTAGTAACGGTTTACAATCAAGCCGAATCCGGTCGCGACAATCCACGATCATCGCGAGGTCGCGAGACCGAGAATAGAACAATGTCTGCTGTCTCTCAAGCGGGGTGCATCGATGAAAAATGGAAAAAAATATAAAGCAATAAGGTTTTCCAATGAAATAAATAGTCAGAGAGTCAATATAGATCTCCTAGTGACTTCGAAATAGAATCCAAGCAATCAAAGAAATAAAGTGAGACAAACTAGGAAAAAAATATGTTTCCCGATATGGTCGTCAATTTTGTTATTGGAAAAATTGGTAAGTCTGGGACCTAAAGCTGTTGCCTAGTTTCACCCAAAACTAAATTAAAAGCGAACAATATGCTAAAATTCCCTTAGATTACTGGGTTACCAAATAAGAATAGGATCCAAAACATACCTTTTTAAATGTTGTAGGTGATCCCAACTTTGTCGTGAGCTTATGGAGAAGTATCTGCCAAGAAACACAAATAACAGAACGAGAATAACAAAGTCTATTCGATATGAAACTATGTAATGCGTGATCAAGGGAATCATACAATATGGACAAATAACATTCATATAGGAAAGAGAAAGTATATATGTATTAAATAATGTGGAAGAAAGATACAACCAAATGCCTTGTGTTGGATTACTGAGAGAGGGGTAGATCAGTAATAAAGCACGTGAATTATAATCTTTTTTTCTCCAAATAATCCAAGTGTTATATCAATGTAGAATTATTATCCAATAATGAGCAATAATAAATGAAAAATCACACACATACCTAGTACACCCGGTGTTTTATGTGGAAACCCAAATCGGGGAGAAAACCACACTGTCAACCTGCTATATATGTCTCGAAGAATTCGAATTCATAGGAAGCACCAACTTCCTTTGTTTTCGGTATGCTTGGAAGGAGGCTCCAACCCCTAGTTTCTTAGACTACAAACTGAGGGAAGCTCAAAATCCCCAAATATCTGGCTACAAACAAAAGGAGGCTAAAACCCCCTATGTTCTCAGGCTACAACGGTATATCTCACAATGAAAGTTTGACAATGGTTCCATCATCCAACTGCCCTAAAGTAGAAGTAGAATGATGGAACCACTATCACACTATCAGCTGTGAGATATACCATTGTAAACATGTACCAATAAACTGAACCATGCATCAACGTGCATCAGCACGTACCTCAACACAATAATCCAACTTGTACCATAAACAAGTGCATCAACCATGCACCAACCTATACAAAACAATTTGTAATCAACCTATACCATAAGAAACAAGTGCAACCAACCATGTACCAAGCATGTACCAATCATGTGTCAAGTACTCATCAAGCATGACTCATCAATATGTACCAACATCAACATACACCCCTCATGTATGTGCCAACTCACCAACTACTTGTCTCAACCATGCTAACTTGTACCCCTCAGCCTCATCAATTTCATCATCCAAATATGATTTGTAACTACGTAATAGACACAGTGTATATGATCACATACACATGTATTCCTTGCTTTAATATGAGGGCTAGACTTTTTCATCAAGCGTTTCTTTAGTCTCCTGAGAGACTAGTTTGGATTAGTTAACAACCCTAACTTGCAATAATCATATATTTATTCATTACAAGTAAAAAGTTATGAATAAATATATGAAGCTGATACAATGTTGACTGTGTGTTTTATGCAATTCCCTCTAGGTGTCTTCACTTGGAACCTCTCGAGAAAGGAGTTATGGCCAAAATGGCACACCTTATTTGAATTATGAAAACATTCTAGAGGCGACCTTGTAGAGCATGCCATGAATATTTGTTGAATTGATATGAAACTATTACACAACATAATACGGTACTCTAACCAACATTTGGTCTTATTGAATTAGGATATCTTATGAAGAAGTTGTAAATTTTTGCAGAAACACCTTAGAAAGCACATCATCAATAGAATTTTTCCTTTCTTGAATTCCGGTATGCGTTTCTTCACTTTCCCTCGGAAATTAGCTTAGATATCATTTGGTTCAACTCGAGACACCTATGTATTCAATATGCTCAATTGTTTCTTAAAGTAGAGAGCCTTGCCTCTTATTTATACTCAAAGTAGCTTCGCTTAAAAAGCATCTTCTAGGTCACTTTGCCCTTTCCTTATTTTAGGGTTAACCCACTTCCTAATTTCTCTATTAAATTTATTATTTAAATAATTTTATTTTTTATTCACTTTTGAATTATGTTCACTCATCACTTCACTTTATTATTTACCTTCTAAAATATCTTAAACCACTTTGACCTTTTGGGGGCTTCTGGATGACATATGACATCTTAAACCACTTTGACCTTTTGGGGCTTCTAGATGACATAAGAGGGTCCTCTAACTTCGTAAGGCCATAACTCTCAAACCGTGAGGAGTTATTTGACGTTTCACATACCAACAAAAATGGAATGACATGTACTATCCATCTAGAATAGTATTGCCTTCAAATAAAGTAAAAATCATACCGTTATCAATCAAACAAACTTGGGTCCATTACCCAAACCCGGGTTCTCCAACTTTACATGGTCATAACTCTCTAACCTTGAGGAGTTATGTGACGTTCCACATACCACCAGAAGTGGAATGACAAGCACTATCCATATAGGATGGTTTTCTTTACAAATTCACTTTCCTTCATCTCATTATTCCACAATTAAGCATGGGTTCTTTTACTCCACAAAGTGTCCTCCCGTGAGGGCTTTCACCATTAGTGGAACACTTTGGAGTTCATCCATCTTTACTTCTTATCAACCATGACAAGAGAATAATGAGTCATATTTACATCAAACAATCTTGGGCCCATTACCCAAGCATTTGTGATTCAACGCTTCCTTCGGTGTTCATCCAACTCCTTGATGGATGACTCTATTCGATTACGTCTCTTTCAATGAACTCTCATGGGTTCCGCCGCGAAGTGGTATATAGAATTTCCACGAGGCTTCTTCACTAACTTTAACATCTTCGCCATGGATTTCCTCACCCACTACCAGTTACTGATCCGATATGAAACAAGAACCGAAATTTTGAGTTCTTTCAAACAAACCAAAACCACTCATATCTCTGATCACATTCATGAGTGGCGATGGAGAAGACGTCTCATCAAACTTGAACTTCCTGATCAGTTACTGGCAGAGTGGTTCATGAAATCATTCATGAATGATATCACTCATGACATTTCCATGGGTGGAGTTGTCACAGAAGAACATGTGATCAATCGTGCTCAATACCTTGACCTCGTTTACTCACAAATGGGTACTCTTTACGATTTGCTCCCTGACGCACCTCGTCCTTCTACTACTGCTTCTTCAACTATCCCTGCTGCTTCTCATGTGGTTGATGGTGTGATTGTCACTTTCCACACCCAACCCCACTCCGCACAAGCCTCTACCACCAACCCAAATTCCGTTGCTGCTAATGTTCAACATGCTCCGTCTCCTACTCCTCCTGCCGGCAAAACTTCTGAGGTGAACTCTATTTAATCTACCCCTACCAGAAAGAATAAATCCAGAAAAGGGAAGGGTAAGAATAAGGAGGATAAAAATAATCTGCAATCTGAGAAGACCAAAACACAACCTATTGACAATAAGGATAAGCGCAAACCCGATACGCTTGTCTTATCTGTGGTGATGATCACTACACTAAGGATTGTCCGAGACGAGACGAGGTTACTAAGTTCCTTTAAGGGACCTCAAAATTACCTACCCCAACCGTCTTGTTGCAACCCTTTCCTTCTCAACAACATGCCCAATTGGTCATTCATGACTAACCTTCCCCCTCTAATAAATCCTATGTCTTAATGTGTACAGGTGATTCAAAGAAGAACGACATCACACTTACCACTCAAGCCAAAGATTATTGTTCCTCCAAAGAGAAGGTTGATGAAATACCTCCTTCCTTGGTCCAAACATCTCCATCGGCTCCACCTACCAATGGTCCTCTTCATCTTGAACGACCGAGCCTAGACACAGTTCTTCGCCCTCCCTCGAAGGGTGTTGTTCGAAAGTCTGCTTTCAATCCTCATGTGCGTGCTGCCCAGAACTACAATATTGTAGAAGATTTGGCCCAAGCACCGTCTGCGATGTCAGCCCTCGAAGTCCTTCAAATTTGTCCCACACAACGGAAGGCACTATTGAAATCTATTGGTGGAATTGACCCTACCGATAAAAATTTAATAATTTTTGACTTGGAATATCACATTCCAAGGTTACCCCCTCAACTCGCATTTCAAATACAAGTTATTGTCTCCAACAAGAACATTTGTAGAACAATTATTGATGAGGGTGCCTCGACATGTGTCATGTATGTTACCTAGTGGAAGGCCATCGAATCTCCTTCCTTAACCAAATCACACAACACGCTCAAAGAATTTAATGGCTCTGGGTTTAAGCCTTATGGTGTCCTCCCTTCATTGCCTATTACGTTAGAAGGCAAAATGGTCAACGTTGAAGTTGAGGTCTTTGACGCTCCTCTCGATTACAACCTTCTACTTGGCCGTAGTTGGATCAATTCCATGCACGTAGTTGTGTCCACTCTTTTCCGTGTTATACGTTTCCCAGATCAAGGAAAAGTAATTACGGTGGACCAATTGACCTTCTTTAACTTTGATACACGATAGTAGCAACATACCTTTCATTGCGAAAACACCCCCTGGATATGAGAATGTCGGTGTGAATCTTCTTAAAGATTCCTCTTTGATGGGTACCTTCCCCATTCCACCACCCGATGTTCCACATCCATTTGTTGCCTCGATAAACATGATTTCCACCTCTGTTCGAGAAAACCCTGTGTCTTATGACCCGTGGATAGTACCCAACCCCGGTGATCATCTTTGCTATGGAAACCAAATGCCCTTAAGTCCGGTCGAATCCACTTATCAAGCCATTCAATCGACAACTTCTTCTACCCCCTCTCTTGGTGATCTATCTCCGGATCCTTTCCGTGTCATTTTTCCTATAGACGAGATGATTATGTCTGTTATGTCCATGGAAGATACCCCTTGGGATGATGGACATCATTGTTCCATTCTCTTCCTCGAACAACACACCATTGAGAGTTACCAACTGATCTTGACCCCGTCGACCATTGTCGTCATTTCTTCCATTTTTGAGTATACACACGATATGTTCTACGAAGGGAACTTAAGTAATATCTCACCCACCATCCCCCTCGACATATCCATTAAACCTGGAATTGTCGAAAATGTGCATATCGGAGCTTCGTGTTCCACTGACGAAGTTGTCACCTAAAAGTCTCTTTTTCAAGAATTTCGTAACGTCTTCGCGTGGAGCTATGAAGAAATGCCGGGTATTGATCCCGACATTGTTGTACACGAGATTAAGACATACCCGGGCGCTAAACCTGTCTGGCAACGACTTCATCCGGTCCACCCATGTAAAGAAGCTACTATCAAGCTTTAAGTTGAGAAACTTCTTAAAGCTGGCTTTATTTACCCTGTGGCTCTAACCGACTGGGTTTCCAATCTTGTTTCGGTTAACAAAAAACAAGGTATGATCCGCGTGTGCGTTGATTATAGGGATACTAACAAAGCTTGTCCTAAAGACAACTTTCCCACCCCCTTCGTTGACTAGATCGTCGACGATTGTGCCGGGAGTGAAATCTTCTCTTTGATGGATGGTTTCTCTAGATATAATCAAATCAATATCGTACCCACCGACCAACACAAGACCACTTTTATTTGTCCTTGGAGCACTTTTGCCTACCAGAAACTACCCTTTGGTTTAAAGAATGTCGGCACAACTTTTCAACGTGCTATGTCTTATGCCTTTCATGATATAAAACACATTGTCCAACCATATCTCGATGACCTACCAACTCATTCCATGCACCGTGTCGATCATCCAACACACCTCTGAGCCATTTTCCTCCAAAGTCGGTTCTACCGTATATGTTTGAACCCGCACAAATGTGTTTTTTGTGTAGAATCTTGCCAACTTCTGGGATTTATTGTTTCACGTCAAGGGATCAGGGTAGATCCTTTGAAGGTCAAGGAGATTTTGAATCTCCCTCCTCCTTCCTCTCTTCACCAGCTACAAAGTTTGCAAGGGAAGGAAAATTTTCTACGTCGTTTCATCCCAAACTATGTTGAGTTAACCCTTGGATTTACTCGACTGCTCAAGAAAGGTTCTGAGTTCGTATGGGATACCACTGCCAACAAAGATTTTTCCACTTTAAAACTGACTTTAACCTGTACCCTACTACTTTTCCCACTTGATTACAGTCGAGATCATTTCCTGTATCTCGCAGCCTCAGACTCTACCATTGCTATGGTTCTAGTCCAAGAGGATGATTCTCATGATGAACATGTCATTTATTATTTGAGTCGGAGTCTCATGACTACCGAAACCAAGTATTTACATGTTGAAAAATTGGCCTTGGCCGCCGTCCAAGCTGTTCAACGTTTTTAGCACTATATCCTTTTACATAAGACTACTGTGATTTCCAATTGCAACCCTATGCAACACATTCTTAGACGTCAATTGATAGGGTGCAAATACTTCAAATGGATCGTAATACTCCAGGAGTTTGACTTAGAATTCGAATGTGCTAAGTCCAAGAAATCCTTTGTGTTTGCCGAATTGATATGCCACCTTCCCTGTTATGAGACGAAAAATGTAGCAAAGGATTCATTACCCGATGAATCCCTTTTTCTGATCAGTTCTGATGACCTTTGGTATGGGGATATCATCATATAGCTCCAGACTCAGACTTTCCGACCCGATTTGTCTAGCACTGACTGCCATCGAATATGCTACCAAGCCCGTCAGTATATTATCCTCGATGATACTCTTTATCATCGTGGGATTGACTCCGTTTTTCGACGATGCCTCACATTTGACGAAGTTGAGAAAGCCTTGAATGAATGCCATTCTGGAGCATGTGGTGGTCACATGTCCGGGTATGCTACTACCCAAAAGATCTTACGATCTGGGTATTTTTGGCCTTCTTTATTCTACGATTGTATTATTGCTGTCCAAAAATGCCACACTTGCCAAACCTACAACAACAAAATATGATCTCACCCTGCTCCTCTACACCCTGTAGTCTCCGTTGGACCTTTTGCGAAATGGGGTATCGATTTCATGACATGTCACCCTCACTCGGCCGGGGGGCATGGATACATCATTGTAGCCGTAGATTATTTTACGAAATGGGCCGAGGCGATGCCGACATTCGACAATACCAGAAAGACTGCAACACTATTCATATTTAATCACATCATTGCTTGGTTTGGTGTTCCTCAAGCTATCGTTACTGATCACAGTAGCCACTTTAGAAACTTCATGATGTCAGAACTCACCGAAAAGTTGGGTCTTCGCCATGAAAACTCAACACCCTAATACCCACAGGCCAACGGCCAGGTTGAAGCAATAAACAAAGTCCTCATTACCATGCTTCGACGAATGATAGGGATTCACAAAACGAGTTGGCACACGATGTTGTTTTCATCATTGTGGGCTTACTGGACATCCATCAAGTCCGCTATTGGGTTTACACCTTTCTAGTTAGTTTATGGTCTCGAAGCAATTTTTCCGATTGAATGTGAGATACCGTCTCTAAAGCTAGCCGTTGAACTTCTCCCAAACACTTTTGCTGAAGAAGAACGTCTGTTGTATCTTATGCAACTAGACGAAACCTGTCGTGATGCCACCCTAGTTATAGAAGCCCAGAAGAAACGCGTCAAAGCCCAATATGACAAACATGTCAAGCCACACATTTTCTCTTAAGGTGATCTAGTTCTCTTTTATGAACAAGATCGATATTTGTTAGGAGCTGAAAATTTTGAGGCTATGTGGCAAGGCCCTTATATCGTCAGATGGGTGTTGGAGAAAGGAGCCTACGAGTTAGTGGACTATGATGGTATCCCTTTGAGTGAACCCAAAAATGGGCTTTACTTAAAGAAGTACTATGCTTAGATCAACTGTGCATGAGTGCTTGTATTTTATTGTATCATACTTTTTGTGTGTTACTTTAGTGTGCTTTTTCGTTATTTGGTTTATGCCTGTGACCGCTTACCTTGCGTTGTGCTTTGTTTCCAGATGTTGGAGTCTTCGTTACCCCACATTGGCTTCGCTGATGGCGCTAGTCGTAGTACTCAGAACCTTGCTTCTGCTGCATGGGCTATTTATGCACCTACAAATGAACTTATTAGTCTACAAGGTGTTTGCCTTGGTCGTGCGGCCAATAATATCGCATAATATAGCGCCATCATCGAGTTGTTGACTAATGCTATTTCGCTTGGTATCCGCTGCCTAGTGATATGACTTGATTCACAACTAGTAGTGCTACAATTAAGTAATGTCTATGCTATCTAAAGTCCTAATTTATTACGAGTATATCTATGAATTCACCTCTTGGAATGTCATTTTGATTATATCAAATATCAACACATTCCTAGATGTCTAAATACATTAACTGATGCTTTAGCTAATTATGTCTTAGACAGATATCTGAGACTTTTATAAAATCAATCACACATCACATGTATTATACAAAGCAAAATAAAGCCAGTAGAAGCCGTATATATATATAATGATCAAAAGTCTTACAAAAAGTTTTTGTCCAGGACCAAAATATCAAAATCTATGAAACCCATGGATTCTACAAATTAGCATCACGAATGACGCTCATGGTAACATACAACTACTCAGGCTACCCTACACAGTAGTCTACTAAGAGATTCATACATGCCCACAGTATGGCGTTGATAGTGCCTTGGGATCTCCCCAATAGCGATGTCCGGGACATCCGCAGTCAGTCCCTCTAAGTTCTTTTCAACTGCCTCATAGTCCTCAGCATCCCATCTTTCCACTGGAGCCACTTCTCCTCGTCTCTGAATGGGAGAAGTTCCTGGAGGTCAATACGGCCCCACATCTGTGTCATCAAAATAATTTTTTTTTGATTAGTCCTTGGATCAAAGACATAAAAACATTTTATATAATAAAATTTGAAAAAAACATTAAAAAAGAACAAAATGTGTACTTCTTACCTAAGTCACCCTACTGAGCATCCTCAGGCAGGACCAGTTCCGGATCTCCTCGGAAATCTAAACCGACATATGCGTAGTCATTGATCATCAACATCTGGGGCCTCAACTAGTCAAAAAATGGATCGTTATATTTGATTATAGGCCCTGCTACGTGCCAAGCCATGAGGTTACACCACCTCAACATCCTCGGATCCTATGGGGATGATAAACCCCAATCTACCTGTAGTCCCAGCAGTGGGACCCTCTTAAGGAAGAATGACACCAAAAGTGACCCGTACCTGAACTGCTTCAGTTCAACCCTTCTGCACTTTATCAGTTGCCTCTTCATACTGCAAAGAATCGCATCCGACCAGTTGAAAACCCGAGGCTCTATGCACTCTATTGCATATTGGAAATAGCTCTGGAGAGCCATGTGCGGAGCAATGCTCTTGGCCATGTGTGGAATGGTAAACAAGATAGTCCGCAAGGTCAGATATTGGACACCCCAGATGGCGACCTTACCCTTGCTTCTCTCCACCTTGGAAACACAATATCGATGAACATACTCGCTCATAGGAAGTCCACCGCCTCTACCTCTGGTCATAGTATCATGGTATCCACGTCGTGACAAACTTGTCAGAAAATAGATATCCTCGATATCTAGTGTCAACGTGTGGACCCCTACATGAATTAACTGTTGATCCACATCCCACATGTGGACCAGGTATTCTAACAACCTGAGTTGGGCTCTCATGCTTGGGATCCTGAAAATTTTTAAGAGCCCACATTCCCAGAGGGTAGCAACTGTACCTGGATCATTTTTGGCAATGGCATCATCCTCCTCGTGTTCTCTTTCCCTCCATTCCAACATCTTGATGGTCAATACCTACAATAGATTCATGAGAAGGAAGTTATCAACTTGTTTTAACCTCTTGCATAAATTTTTATTGAGTAAAAACTTGCATGAAAATCTATTTTTCGGCTCTTGCAGGTGAAGCTTACACACAGTGAGAGATTCTTGCAGGTGCACTAAAGCTCACATGCGAGAATCTTAGGTTCTCACAGGTCTTGAATGGCTCACCTACGAGAATGCCTGAGCGCATTCACTGACCCTAAAATGGACTCAAACACTTAAATTTGCTAATAAAAATAGATTTTAATCCATGAAAAAGTTGAAGAATTAGGATATTACCTCGTTGGTCGAAACTGTTTGCTGAATGATCGCTTGTACCTCCCGCAATCGAGCAAAGAAATTTGGGGAAAAAGAGGTGTGTTGGACAAATTTTTGGCAAAGTAACAATGAAACGGTTAAAAGGGCTTTTCACCCATATTTATTCACTTTTTTAGTATTTCTTATTGATTTTTTATATTTTTTATATTATTTTGTTTAAAAACCTAATACCCTAATAGCCTTGTGAGTATGGTTTTTCGCAGGTAGGTGACCTAGAAGCCTAAATGACGGTGTACGAGTATTTTTTCCTTTTTTCATCACATGTACGAATACCTTTTTAGGGTTTTGCAGGAAAAACCTCGAGCTTAGTCTTTGTTCATTCTCGCGCTTGAAAATACATGAGAACGCAACCGAGTATACTTTTGTCATCTTTTCGTACTCATCATGGTAACACGAAAACAACGAAAATAAAGGAGTATCTTTTAAGCTCTTTTCACGCTCCATAAAAACGAAAAGATTGCCGAGCGATCTTATTCTTTTCATGCTCGTAAAAGTATTTTAAGAAAACGTTCGATGAGCGATAGTTTATCACTTTTTCGGTCTTGTCAAACTAATTTACGAAAAAGGAACTGAGAGAGTTCTCTTTAAGTGTTTTTCAGACTCTCAAAACATGAAAAATCCCCAAGTTTTCTATCTTTGGACTTGTTAAACAAACATCTAAAGACCCTTTATGGGACCGAACCACTCCTTCCTAGGGTTCGCTAAATGTACTCCGAGGGACTCGTTTGAAGGATGAGCTTACATCAACAAGCAAATGTTATCCTCCTCAAGATTGTGTAAAAATAAAGAGGTACTCGCTATAAATGGTGGGGGAAATTTTGGGAAAGGGATATGCCTTCATATTTGTATTAGTGGCAGACAATGTGACTTTTGAACATGACACTCCCTGTTCATCATTTGAATCCAGGTTGGGAAATTCATTTGTCTCTCGTCTGACTTACTACAAGGTCATATCTTGGGTTGTCTTTGAGTCAATTTTGCCAATACCATTGTCATGTCATTCATATGTTCAAGAGAAGTCCAAACAAGCCCTCCATTGAGTCGATCATCTGCAGTTGTCCATTCTTACCATGTCGGCCTTCCCTGTGTCTGTTTCAAATCATATTCATACTTTGACTTACCCTCAAAATCTGTTACTTATTTTGTTTCATTGATGGGGGATACATCAAGGCCCTCCTGTGACGAGTCTTTTTACATTGACTCCAACTCATTATCTTGGAATAATACTTAGAAATCATTTAGTATTTTAGAACCTGCATGCCTTAATGGCAGGTTTATTCACTTTCGACAGTGGATTCACATCATTGGTCTCTGATCGAGAGATTCCGCTGAGTGTTTGACTTCATCTCATTTATTCACATTCGTTCAGATTGTACTTAGGTACCTTGGGAGTCATTGACATCAATGGTGATTTCCCTCACACTTGTTAACGGTTTCATCAATGACCGGTAATCGAGTGGTTTCTACCATGTTCGACTTCAACACATGTAATCACATGGCTAGATTTGTATTTTTTCAGACGATGGGATTGAAGACCCTGAGTCTCATCTTTTTGACCCAGGTTGTGCTGGAGTATTTATGATTTGTATTGACACATAGATCCACTTTGTATGTCACGTGGCTATGTCCTAATATGAGTCTTTTTACACATAGATCCACAGTGTATTCCTGGTGGCTATGTATCATTTTGACGACATGGATCCACAGTGTATGATTAGTGGCCATGGCCTACATTTATGATTTCATTCATTTGTGGTATGAGCATGGGAATGCCTACCTCAGAACTGGTATTATATTTTGCAGATGCTTGATTGTTTGTAGGTTTTCGATTAGGTGTGATCCTTGTTTATGACACACACACACATTTTACAAAGTATTTTGGCTGTCACGAGTTACAACCTAATACTTTGGGGGACATTCTGTTACACATTATTTTGGTCACTCTGGTGATGTCTCTACAATTATGTGTTCAGGCTCTCATAAGGATCTTTTTCCTGAGGAAAGTGACTGCTGTCTTCTTCCATAAAACATATTTTTAAGATGAGTTCGCAGGCTGACTATGTTTTAGGGTGCGAGAATCTTGATTCTCGTAGGCAACCCTATACCTAGCTTGCGAGGTGTTCGTAATCTGCTCTATAGGTAGGGTGAGAAGTTGTTTCAAAGCTTAAAAGGAAGGGGAAGTTACGAAGGTTCTAGAAGAGGATCTTCTAGAAAATGAGTTGGCATTCGCATGGTTGACATCCTACCGACTTCTCAGATTTAGTGGGATCATCCTCATCCCTTTAACCATCTATCCTTCTCTTATATAATGAAGGGTTTCTCAAGGAAGAGGTTAAGAAAGATTGAATAAAGAATTGATGAAAGAATAGATTCAAAATTGTGTGAGGAATCCTGTTTGAATTGATGCTTGAGGCCTCCATTTGTCCATTAAGCCCTAGTGGATCTTCTTCATGCAAGTTTGGATCAAGTGTGTGTGTTGGAACAAAGGACCACCGAAAGGAAGCTTACGACATCAAGGTGATCTGGTTGTATCTTCTACTTTCATATTAATATAATACAGTGGCATGTCCCTTTCCCATAAAATTACTCTTATTTTATTGCATAATTCCTTGATCATATGCATAGGTCGTCATTGAATATACTTTAATATCTTCACTTTGGTTGGTTTGTGTTGTCTTGGATCTAATATTGCAAGAGAACCAGAGAAAAGTAGGAACAACAGAGACATAAGGAAGCGATATAAAAGTATGTCACTTGTTCCTCTTTTGGTAGTAAATTCAATGATAGTTGCTTAGGGAAAGCGTCATGTCCTGTCCTGTTTTGTTCTAGATCCAAGTGGATCTAGGGAGATCTGTTAGTGTCTGCATATACTGATTTATCCAATAACACTGTCCCACTTAAGCATTCAATAGATGATCACGTAATTTCTTTCCTTGAAAATAATATTTTTTCCAGATTTGGTCTTCCATTGGAAATTATTACCGACAATGGTCCCGCTTTTATTTCTGCTAAGATGATCCAATTTTTAGCTAAGTTGGGGGTTAAACATTTCACCTCATCATCTTATTATCCCCAAGGGAATGGGTAGGCTGAGTCTACCAAAAAAAATCTAGTAAGAATCGTCAAGAGGCTCATCGAATATAGGCCCCGTCAGTGGCACACTCTCCTCACTTACGCCCTTTGGGAAAATTGAACTACCACCAAGGTGAGCACCGGTTGCACTCCTTTCCAACTTGTTTATGGTCAAGAAGCCCTCCTGCCAACTAAGTTGGAACTTTATTCCTTAAGGTTGATGCTACAAATCGAAGAATTAAATTCTTTCGATGTTTCACAAAGAATAAACACACTCCTAGTTTTGGAAGAGCAAATGATGTTTTATTTGGATAATATTAAAGGGAGACAACAAACTGTTAATAAATATTTCAACAAGAGTGTCAAGACTGTCAAATTTAAGGTCAATGAAAAAGTATTGCTGTGGGATTTAGCTCATGCTGATAGGGGAAGACATTCAAAATTAAAAAAATTATGGTCGGGTCCTTTCAATATCATTTTTGTCTTAGGTACTAATTCTTACATTCTAAAAGATTTACAAGAGTGATTGTTTTCCTACAACACTAACAGTTCTCACTTGAAGCAATACGTGGAACCAACTTGAAAAGTTCTAAAACTGTTTGAATTTTCTGTATGTTAGTAGTCTAGCTCTGCTTTTAGTTTTTCACTATTTTTTCTTTTCTGCTTACAATAGTTTGATTTTTGCTTTCTATTTTAAGCATTTCCTACTGCTTTTACGTTCTGTCATTTTATTTCTGTTGTTTTAAATTTTGCAATTTTATTTCTATCATGATTTTATTGCTTACCATCTTTTAGTTGATTTTGGTCAAGAATAAGATGTTGGATCAATTCTGCCACATAGTCACTCTCGCAAGATATTGTTGGTCAATAACATCAAGCTTACATAACTGTGACGATGTTTCCCTTGAAAATCACACTTGAATTTGCTATCTGCTTTCACTGTTGTCTTATAAAGAAATTGGTTATCTCCCACTTCTGCTTTCCATTTCTTCATCCATTTGAGAAATAAAAGAGCAAGTCCATTAATTTTTCTCCTTGAAGTAAAGAGCAAAATCTGGTTGAATGATTATGCATACAGGGATAAACACCCTCATACTTAACATTTTTCATGAGCTATTGCCAAACTCTCGATCATTTTTCCATTAAATCTGCTCACTTCCCCCTGTTGCATGATCATTCTAGTTATATCTTATTGATCTACTATTCTTGGTTTGTGGAACCATGAGTTCTGAGTTCTAAATACGTTGAAAACAAATTTCCCTGTGGAGTCGCTAGTTTGTTGACGATTAAAATCGCAACGAGGATTTCACTCGCAAAGTATTGCTAAAGCCTATTAATTATAAGCTAATGATGTATATAATACTAGTAGGTGGGACCCCTTGTAGATTGGAGGATCAAGTTTTGATTTGATATTGTGTTGTTGTTCAACACTGCTGACAGGGCTCTACATGATTGATGGTGAAATGTTGGTTCTATTGTGACAAATGGGTGATGGATAAGGCATGTTATGTGTTGTTTTTGTTTCTGTAGTCTCTAATGTCATGTCATAATGGCTTATGCTATCCATTGTTACCTTTGCTATTTACTCCTTGATTTATTACTTGTGACGCCTGCAAAATATGTTAGTAACAACAAATAAGAGTAATTTTGTGACACCTGCAAAAGATACATGTTATTAACAACAAATAAGAGCAATTGAAAATAAATAACACAATATGAACAAAATCCAAAAGAAAGGAACTATGCTACTATGCCATACGATGTTGCACTATGCATTTGAAGTTTAAATGTATTGTTGTTAGTCCTAGCTAACAAGGTTAGTGGCTATATGATATATTGGATTATATGGAAAAATATGTGATATGCATTATGGTCGGCAATGGTTAATATGACATAGATGGCACATTTTGGATGTTGGTTTCGATGCATGGTTTAATTGAATGAATTAATGGAATGGTGGGCTGGCGGGTACTAAGGAATTGAATGACTGGAGGATGGAGGCGACGTGCATTTACTGCACGTCACTCCATACCTTTCCCACTGGCCGTCACCCTAGCTTGGCTATTGTTCAATTGTGTTCATTGTGGTTGAGCTCCGATTTTCAGGCAAAGGAAGAACTGCTCGGCCAAGCTCGCATTTTTAAAGCTTTTGGTTAACAGGTATGTCTTTTTCTCCATCCATGAACTTGCTTTGGTTATGAAATAGGTATTGGCTCAGTGATGTATGAGTCTGTGCTTTACTTAAGACTGACAACTGTGTAAACTTGTGATATTTCTCTGAAATGGATGGTTTGTGTGGTTTTCATTGCAATGATGGTTGAAGTCACAGTTTCATTGATATTTCTGAGTGCTAGAAGCCATGAAGGCTCTTTGTCGTCCTTATTTGTTTGGTTGACGGGTTCCATTTGGTCTAGATTGGCTAGCTGTCTCCACACATTTCTTGTCACCATCCCCAGTTGTTTTGTTGTTATGGGGTTGCTGGGTTTGAACCACCTTGTGTCACTGCGTATCATTTCACCTGGGTATGGGTTCGCTCATGCTATTGATGGTGGCATAGTGGGTTATGATGGCTATTATGCCAAAGGATTTGCTTTAAAGTTGATTGCTATTTCATGGCTCTGTTTATATCATCATTATTCGGGTTGATTGGGAAAACCATGAGGATTATACCCTGCGTGTTATCGATGTTATTACAGACCAATATGAAGCCCCTACCCCTATGTTCATAGTCTTTCCTACTTGGGGAACTATCACCTTGTCTTTCAAAGCTATTGTTGATATGTCCTGTGTGTCCACCGTGTTGTCTCGAAAGTTCTCACTTGCTGTTGGTGGCCGACTCAAATTTCCCTATGTTGGTTCCACAAAGAGAAACCTTGATTATTCAAAACCTGTTTTTGGAGATAGTTATATCCTATCAGACACATGTTTGATTGTTATGAGTTGGTGGAATATTGTTGACAATGGTTGATTATTGGTCATCTCTGTTAATAACTGCCACAATGGTTTTTATGATTGGTGTATAATCGTTGTATTCTTTTATGGTGGCAGATAGTTCAACATGGTTTAAACTGTTAAATGGATTTAAGAAATGGAATTGGGCATGCAGTTGATGTCTCCTTGTATTGGATTGATATCTCAACATTGTTTGATGATTTGATTAGGGGTAATTAGACGTGAACAATCATAGAAATGCTCTTACGTTTGGTTGAATGGTTGGTGTATCCTACAACAACATATAAGTTGAAATGATGATTGTTGTTACTGTGTGTTTAAAGGGCAAACAAGATTATTACAATTTGAATTGTTGATGATTGTGTTTTGGCTGTCCAATGTGTATGTTTGATGGATATCGTGGATTGTATCATATATGGGCATGGGATCTATGATAGTATGGTCTCATTACAATTTAATTGTTAAATGAATTGAGGGATAAAATCATGCATACTTTTTGTGTGTTTGTTTGATTAAGGAAATAATTCATGGACAATGGTTGATTTTTGATGCTGAACAGAGTGGAAATAAGTGACTGTGTTTCCATTTGGAAATTGTTTTAAAACATTAAATGGACAAATGAGAAGAAATAAAAATCTGATACAAGTTGTTTGGAAGGCATATTGTTTTGAGTTTGATGACGTTGTGTTGAGGATTTAATTGCGAGCAGTGAGCAAGTTCATACACATAAATGATTAAATTATGCACAATAGTTGTTAAATTGATCACAATGATTATTTGGTTAAGTGTTGAATCTTTTGCATTTCATATAGAATGGTTTTACAGATTACTTAATTAATTTTATGAACAGTATCCACTCTCCTTCCATACCATTATTTCACTTTTCGCTAATTTCAATCCCATCATCTTCCCATATTCATTACTGACTCCCTGTTCCTAGAAATTAATTACAGTTAAGAGGAGCTCGGTGTTGTGACCATTTAAGATCACATGGATGAATTACAATGGTGTGTTATTTGGTTTACTTTTCAGTTGATTGTTATTGTATGTGAGCAATAACCATGTTCTTTTCCCCCTCATTTTAACATTTTTTCGCTCATTAAAAACCCCTCGCGTATTCCAAAACCTTTGTTCACCCCCTGCTCATTGACAATGGTTAAGCAATTTGTATGGATTGGATTGCATGAGTATGATATGTTGTCGATCCAAAATTTATTTCATATTTTTAAAAAAGAGAGTTGTCATGTATGGTTGATAAATAACTATTTGCTAATCAATTATGCATACAGGAATGAGCTTTTCAAGCAAAAGGTTGTAAACCGAGGCCCGCCATGCCCCTGACAAAGGGAAAGCCACTACTGCCCCTTCTTCATCTTCAAATGATTGTGATAAATCTGTGTCCTCCCACATGCATTTGAGGGACGATTGCTCTCATGTGATCAACGAGATTAGGCCTAAAGGCTCCAAACAACCTAAGGAAAATTTAGAGAAATTAAAGGGTGATAGCAGCGACAAGGGAAAGATTGCCTCACAGACTGGAAAATATGGATTTTGAGTTTTTATTTATTTATTGTTAATGATAGTTGACTTCAAAATTTTTGGACAACATGTTTTTTTTTGGATATATGAGTAATATATTTTTTGAAAATAATTTCAAATATCAATGAGATTAACTGACAAGCATGAATGTGATGATGAGAGTCACAAGGAGGGATGCTTTTGTTTAATTAACTATTTATGTTATGATTGTTAAGATCTTAAGGGGATCACAAGGGGTCCCACCTACTAGTTATTATTTATTTAAAACCCTTATTATGATTTATTACTTCTCCCCCTAACTAAAAAGTTGGTTGATTTTTTAGTTAACTTAACTAATGAAGTAGTTGAACTACTTCAACCAATTCTAATTTACTTAAATGAAAAAGGAAAGGGAGGAAAAAAGGGGGATTGAAGGAGAAGCATACTAAGGTTTTCTCTTTGAGTTTGTGTTGAGATAGTTCAGTTTTCATTCATTCCTTAATTTATCACAAGCCTAATTCCTTTTTATGATAGTAGGGTCTTATTGTAGACAACAAGATTCAAGGATGAATTACATAGTTCAGACACTTGTTTTTCAGAGGTGTTGATCTATCTTTGATAGTCTATGTAGACTTGTCTATTTGTGATTAGTTTTCATGACTTACAAAGGCTATTGCACAGAGTCGAGTGGGCAACAATCTGTGGCAAGCTGATCCATCTTTTAGAGTTCAGTTTTTTGATTTTCTGTCAGAGGTCCTTTTGTATGTTTCATCAGGGACGTTTAAGTTTGACTTTGGTCCAAAACTTCTTCATGAAATTTTGTAAAGAGAATGAATATTTGATGAATTGGAATGAAATAAAGGATTGCTTTATGTCTCATCCGTCTTGATTATCGACTTGGTGTCTTTACTTCTGTCTCTACATTTATTTCAACAACTATTATATTTAGAAAATCATATAAATAATGAATTTTCCAGCAATCCTTTATTTATAAAGAGACTAGCCTAAGCACTTGTAATCGATACTTGTGAGTTAGGATATTATTTTTGATGGCTATAAACATCGGTTGATATTCCCGTCTATTTTACTTTAGCTAAGAAGAATCTGAAAATGCTTGAGTAAGTTCATTTCATATCTTTTCCTCAACAGTAAGCAATAAGGGCCCTAGGGGCCACATGAAGAATTCACAACACACAAAATAATTGCAATACCAAATGACACATCAGATGAAGAGTTTGTGGTTGAATTGGAAGAAGATCCTATAGAAGCGCTTGAAAAAAGCACCAAGAAAAGCATAAAGAAGAAGAAGAAGAAGCTAAGGAACCATATGTTGAAGAGTTGAAGAAAGAAGAACTGATTGCTGAAGATTCTAGGTCAAGGTGGCAAGTTAGTAGTTAGACCTCATGTTCACATTTCAATAGGATGTATGCTTGTGCTTGGCACGAGTTGGCTACAGTGCTTAGCCAATCATATTGTATGGTTTGTTCCCATGTTTAGAGGATGTAATATGTGAAGGGGGATAAAATGTAGTATACTTAGGGGGGTAATATGGGGTACCTAGGAAGGTACCCAAGAATAATAATAATAGATATATGGATATGTATTTCTATGTATGGAGGTCATTTTTAATAAATTATGTCTATGTAATAAGGTGAAAACAATGAAAGTAGGAAGACTTACTAGAAGGTTCTACCTACTAGAATGCTCCTTCTCTAGAATGTTTCTAGGAGGTAGATATTAGCATATAAAGAAGTATACACAATGTAATGAAGCAAGATGAAGAATATTGTAATTGATAAGCAAGTATTGCTTGGGAGTGATTTCCTTCCATAAGGAATAATATATGGTGTTGCCCTACCTCAAGGGTTTTCTCTACAATTCTCTTGTGTTAATTATTTTGTGTGTATGATTTGGCTAAATATTTCTCTTCTAGATTATATTTTTAGATATGATATACACACCATTCTTCTAGAGCCATATTATTCCACTTGATTAGGTACTCCAAGATGGTTCTATTTCGAAGATATATAGAATGTCGATCTATAACTTTTTCCGGTTAACGAATCAACTTCGCTTCTTCATCTATTTTTTGAAGTTCTGTCTGCAATTACATCGTCTGTCCCATTTTTTTATTATAGGAAATATACATGAAAATCCTTATGAATGTTAGAAGAAGGAAAATCTAACTCATACGCCACTTATCCAATCATGCGAATAATCTTGTAGTGTCCATAAAATTTTGGAGCTAATTTTTTATTCTTCTTTTGTTTGAGAGTATATTTCTTATAAGGTTGCAACCTAAACAATAACCAATCACCCTCCTCAAATTATATTTCACTTCGACATTGATCTGCTTGTTGCTTCATCCTATTTTGTGTCATTTGAAGGTTTTCCTTAAGAATTGTCAAAGTTTCTCTAGTATTCTCCATATGTGACTCTATTGCTTGTACTTTCAACTGGTCCTGAAAAAAATATGAGATACTAGAAGTCAAATATCCATAAAGGGTTTCGAATGGGGACATCTTAGTAGATGTGTGATATGTGGTATTATACCACCATTCTTGATACAAGAGCATTGCTCCACCTCAGCAACGCATCGAAATTCCAACACATTAGTGCACATTCAAGGAGGGGAGAGGCGCCAACCCTCTCATTTTGCCCCAAATTTAAAATTTAAAATTGTATCTTAATGAAATTAAATGCTGTAAGGCTGAGTAGAGCTGAGTTATTGCCTTTGTATAGGTAGGAGATAAGGTCACCTTTAATGGTTGACAGGTTGATGTCTCTAGATTAAATTTAGACTAGATGGCCATTAAAGAAACTTCAATGTAATTAATGAGAGTAGGTGAGTTGGAGGGAGAGCTCAATGAGCCCCTTTTTTGTAAAAGATCTTAGTATAGAATTTCATTAGGGAGGAAGTTTAGGAAGTTAAGGGAGTAATAAAAGGAGGGAGCCAAGACTCTAATGCAGTTAGAGCTTACCCATATTGTAAACAAACATTCATATTAATACAAAAAGACAACAATTTTCCTGCATATGATTCTGTGTTTTTGTGTTTTATGAATGAATGTCATCTGTGTGTTTATTTATGATGTAGATGTATGATAGGTTTCCATATGCAGCGATAGAAAAAATACTCTATCTGTGAGTTTGTTGAATCGTTTTGGGTTCTTTTGGTTAAGTGCAAGGAGTGCACGACAAAGTATTGAAATCTTTGTGAGCCAACGGAAGGAGTGCATGACAGAGTCTTGAAATCCTTATGAGCCAATGCAAGGAGTGCATATCTGAACTCTTTTGAGTCAGAGGAGAACATGCCAGGAGGGCACACCAAAATATTTTGCAAACTCAGAAGGAGCCTTAGAGTTACTGAATACTCTGGAGGAAAGACAGTGCAGAGAAAGCACAATCGGAGTTGTTGAATTCTCCGAAAGGCTTTTCCAGGTGGGTATTGAGTAAGTGCAAGGTGTGCACAAGTGAACTTTGTTTTGAGTTCCGAGAAGAGGAGTGTTGTTGGGGAAAACCACCCTACGGACTAGCAAATAGAGTTCAGACTTTGCATGCAGATATGACCGAATAGAAATTACTTTCTACCTTCATCCCTAGATTTAAATCCCCTTTTCTTAGTAAATGCATGGAAAGATCAACCTACCTCGTTACCGGTATTTGATGTCAATCCTCCGTTGTGCTTGATTACTTGTTCGCAATACTCCTTCCAAAGCTGACCTGCATTCAAGACGAGCAACAACTATGCATGCATACTACTTATATACTAATGGGTTAGAAATCAAACATAAACTAATCAAACCAAGAAAAGTTCATGAATTGGGATGGGAAAAGCATTCTCTTTATTACTTAAACTGAGTCAACTTACAAAAGTTGAGACCGACCACCGCTCCTTGAACCTGATCCTGGGCTCCTCGTCTTCTATCCTTCAATTGATTTGCTTTAAATCTCCTTTGGCATTAGGAAAGGCTAAAGGGTTGGGACAATGGGAATATGTAAATGGGCAGAGTTTCTTTGCTATATTTTTCCTCCTCCAAATGGTACCCCTACCCCTTCTTTTATAGGCTATAAGGAGCTAGGTATTTGGACGAATCCTTGGCCATGCATGGCCGAGAGTTTCAGTTAACTCACCCATAGCTTTTTGTTCCGTCGGAAACTTTCCTTTTTTCATGCTTTTTTCAGTCCACGTGGGATGTTTTGGGTTCGCCAGTGTGTACACACGTGCAGTAATGGGTTAGGGCACGTGGGCCTTTACACAAGAGGATTTTCAAAGAGTTGTTCATCAGTGTTTTCATCAAAGAAAGGATATGAGTTGGCCTGATGCCAGGTAAGCATGTGTGGTGAAATTTAGGGTTATATCAGATGCCCCCTAATGTGTGAGGTCAAAAGAGCATCTGATGGACGAAATACATTACCAATCTTTACTGATGTGCCGAACAATTGAGCCCAAGGAATAGGAACCGGGAGGTGTTGTCTACAAAATAACAAATGTCTCACCGAGGCGGGCGTACCCATGCTCAGGATAAAAATAGAACCATGGATACCAATCAAATACACTTTAGATCCATGTCAAATAACTATAAAGAGTAGCTGTGAACAATACACAGCGGAACTACATCTCAAAATCAGAAAGATATACATATAGAGTATCCATCTTCCAGAAGCTGATTCAACCTGATGGTTGGAGAGGAGATCTTCAAAGCTCGAGCAACAACTTCAAAATCTTCAAAACTTGGGTAGGAGTGTAATATGGCTGTACGAATGCACTACCCAGAGGTCTTCGATGGATCGTCGGTCATGGACTTGATAATCTTGATGATCGGACTGAAGGCTTCAGTGATTTCGAACAAGGACTTGATTGGATGTTTAGGATGGACGGGTATGCAGACAAGAGACATATTGCAGAGGGGCCGACTTAGGCTTAGTGACAAACTTCCCTTGGAAAATAGCACGACAAGTGATGAGACTCAGGCAGCATGAATGTTAATCATAAGTCTATGAAGCAGGAGGCAACATAAACTCTTCATATGTTTGGAAGAATAACCAAACGGTGGAGGACACAACTCTATATAGCGAGAAAAGATTCCTAACGTCATAATACATCCCATAGTATGATGAACAAATGGATATATGTGCTTTATCCAAGGGAAACTCATTATGCTGCCAATAAAGAAAATACTTTTCCCTTCCTCTTTTTGGGGTATATTTGATTTTTTTGTTCTTTTCGATAACTGTGGAAAAAGAATAAAGGAATATTACGTTACAATGGAGGAATGAGTATTGCAAACATACA
>SNQJ01S0106141.1:36908-49273 GCA_010110895.2 Picea sitchensis | reverse complement strand
GTTCGAAGGAAACTTCCTCGGCATAGGAGGCCAACGTGGATCATGAAAAATGGGGTCATTCAACAACCTCATCAAATCTGGCAAGTGTAAAGTCGCCAGGAAAGGTTGTTTGGGTTGCTGCTGATAACCTGGGAAAAAGGGTCCTGGAGTTTGACTGGCACCAGGTTGCCAGGAAAAGTTTGGCTACTGGCCTGGATTCTGGTAAAAACCATGGCCCTGGCCAGCGTAAGGATTTTGCATATGTGGAGACATCATCGACTAATTTCCCAAATAGGACATAGATTGTTGGGCATGCATTGTGTTCGAAGGACTTTGGGAAGGATTACCCCATGTCGGTCTCGTAGGTATATGCATAGTGGTTTGTCCGGGGTTCCATTGATTGTGGAAAGAATTACCCCAGATCGACATTCCTGAGGAGGGAATGGATCCTTGCCCTGAATTCCAAGGTCCTGCTAAGGTTGCCCCCTATGCAGGAATAGTACCCTGCCCAGGAGTAGATTGTCCAAAAATGGGGTTGCCTCCTGTTAGGAAAGCGACTGACGAGAAGGTGTTGTTACCAAACGTTCTGTTCCAAGAAAATGGTGTTGAACCTACCGTCATACTATGCGAAGGTGGTCCTTGACTTCCCACTCCAAATAAACTATTGTGTGTAGGTTGCCCAGTGGATTGCTGATGCGAACCATTGAGTGAAGGGGATGAAGGAGGGATATGACCTCCTGCGTAAGGAAAAGCGTTAAAAGGGACAGGAGTGCCCCCCATGTGACCTTGCAGAGGAGCGCTAGAGCTCCCTACCCCCAGACCCAAAGTCTGTAAAGTGGAGTAGGATAGTACAGGACTTGTACCCGAACTAGGCATACCGTATGAGAACAGAGGGCCTGTCGCACTTGGTGTGAAAGGGGTTGTGGCCACCGCCAAATATGGGTTCAGACCACTGTGTGAAGTAATTGCGGTCGAGACCATGGTGGCTCGGACCGACGATGGTAGGTTAGGAGATGACGGCTCTCCTGTGGTGACAACCGTGGTGGGAATTGAAGAATTACCGGAAGGAGTAATAACATTTGTTTCCATTGCTGTGTGCGACACTGTCTGACGCTCGTAAAATTGAATTGGTACAATGAAAGGTGCCGGGAGATCAGTGGTTGAGGTTTCAACCAAGCCAAGAGCGGTTGCTTCAAGGTCCAAAATGGTCGATTCCTCCAGGGGTTGTTCGGGCACAATGGTTTGTAACCCGGTCGCTTCGAAAGACCCTTGTTGGTCTAGCTTCTGCCTTAATGGTGGCGGGGGTGGCTCCAGCGTAACTGGGAACATGCCAAGAAGCCTTCGTGACTGGCAGAGCTCGGGATCCTCCACTATGTGAGAAGATCCAAGACACTCTAAGGTAGTCTAAATGTTCAAAAGTAACACACACTAAGAAAAAAAATCCCTAGAAGATAAGACAAGCAAACACTAAATTAATTGGAAGAATATTTACAACAACCAACACTAGAGCAACTTACCGGTGCAAGTGCAACTCGAACATGGAAGCACCCTCCGGGTATACTTTGCAAAGCGTGGCCCGATGTCTATCCTAGGTACTGAGGTATACCCCCGCAGTCACCTGTGTATGTCCCTAACAAAGATTGGCAACTAGGCTGCCAGCTCGCGAACAGTCACCAGGCGGGTACAGTCGAAAGTCGGGTAGACCACAATGAGTAGGGTATCGAGCCCGAAACCTGTCAAGGGTATCGAGAGTAAATGGTCTAGAAGACAACTGAGGTCTTCGAATGGATTCGAGACCCACAAAGCCTCATGGCAAATGCAAACAACGGAATCCCAAAACAAGCCCTCTATATGTGTTCTCCACGACGATTGGTCCAACTTTGGAGGGGTTATCTCCACTACCTTTCCGCACGCGACGTCGTGTTTATCCCCTGTGTTAGAGGGGGGTCCTGGATAAATTCCATGAAAATGGACTTAAACACTCCCTATCTCAGACTCCAATTTTTGATTTTAAATGGCCTTGAAGAGTTTCCTCTCCAACCTAATCCAAGGCCCTAGTGCTGAACTAGTTTGTGAACCCTACAAACATAAATGTCTAGTAGATTTTAAATTTAGCGTTACTTTTATGGCTTTGTCTTACATCAAGGGGTATGAGGGTGAAACTGATGATGTGTAAAAGACGAAAGCAAAAAATGAAATAAAAAAGTTGGAAACAAAACTTTTACTGAATGCAAAATTTCAACAACTTTTCAAAAGAAAGATTTTTTAACTTTTCTAAGATTTTGGACAGCAAACTCAAGGGAATTTCACTCGACTACGAGCTACTTATGATCTAAGTGAACTGCAAAAAAATTATGAAATAAAATACTTTTCCCTAGCTAATGATGCAAAAACACACTCTTCAACCAAAGAAGAAAATGAAAAGAGATTTATTTATTTATTTAAGTGCTAGTAAAGCAAGAAAGGGAAAATACCGACAAGCAAAAAACCAAGAAAAACAATTCTATCTTAAAGCGTAGATCGCAAAGAATCAGATTAAAAAAAATCACACAATAGCAATTGTAAAAACAATGACTCTCACACTTGTCTAAAAACCGTAAATTTTTATTTTTATTTTTCTGACAACGTTTTAAATGAGAACAAGCAAGCTAAGGGTAAAAATAATCCTAAGCTACTGACTGTTCAAATAGAGGTTCAAACACCTGAGAGGAATACTTCTTATCACAGGAGAGGATGAATGCCTCACCCTTAACAAAAAGTAGCCTGTACGAGCACGTGACTGTTACTCAAACAACACGTGTGTGAACGTGCACTGAACAGAGACAGAGGGCGTGTACACGTGGTTTGACCTTATACAGGCTGCGTGTATATCTAAACTCTGAAGAAAAATGAAAACATACAGATCAAACCAGGAAGAGACCACTGATATTGATAACCAGGATCCCTTGAAGGCTTGGATACTCTTTCTAACAGAAAAAACAAATAATGCAAGGAAAAAATAATAAAGCAAAAACAATATGAGATAGGACTATTAACAAACAAGACTCAAACATAATTCCAGAAAACCCCCTGAGAATATATGATTCTGACAGGGAAGAGGAGGACTGCCTATGACGTTCTCTAAACTCCTACATGCTATTGCTACCTCTACAGCTAGCGTTCACACGCGGGCCGTAAGAGGATAGGGTGCGGGTACACGTGTGGAAGACTTGTGCAGGCCGCATGTACCTCTATGGGTCCTGAAAAGCACAGTCAAGAAAAAGTCAGGGAAAGCTGGTATGGAAAACCAGACTCCCTGCTAGCTCAAACTTTACAGAAACGAAAAGAAAAGACAGGCAAGAAAAACTAGTCTTTAAACTACCCAAAAACTAAATAAAATTCCAGGAACCCTAAAGAGTTTCTCCCCAGTATGGTTTCCAATTCTGTTGTTGGGGAAAAACACCCTACGGACTAGCAAATAGAGTTCATACTTTGCATGCAGATATGACCAAATAGAAATTACTTTCTACCTTCATCCCTAGATTTAAATCCCCTTTTCTTAGTAAATGCATGGAAAGATCAACCTACCTCGTTATCAACATTTGATGTTGATCCTCCGTTGTGCTTGATTACTTGTTGGTAATACTCCTTCCAAAGATGACCTGCATTCAAGATGAGCAACAACTATGCATGCATACTACTTATATACTAACGGGTTAGAAATCAAACATAATCTAATCAAACCATAAAAAGTTCATGAATTAGGACGAGAAAAGCATTCTCTTTATTACTTAAACTGAGTCAACTTACAAAAGTTGAGACCGGCCACCGCTCCTTGAACCTGATCCTGGGCTCCTCTTCTTCTGTCCTTAAACTTCTTTGCTTTAAATATCCTTTGGCATTAGGAAAGGCTAAAGGGTTGGGACAATGGGAATACGTAAATGGGCAGAGTTTCTTTGCTATATTTTTCCTCCTTCAAATGGTACCCCTACCCCTTCTTTTATAGGCTAGAAGGAGTTAGATATTTGAATGAACCCTCGGCCATGCATAGCCGGGAGTTTCAATTAACTCACCCATATCTTTTTGTTCTGTCGGCAACTTTTCTTTTTTCATGCTTTTGTCAGTCCACGCGGGCTGTTTTGGGTTAGCCAGCGTGTACACGCATGCAGTAATGGGTTAGGGCACATGGGCCTTTACACAAGAGGATTTTCAAAGAGTTGTTCAGCAGTTTTTTCGGCAAAGAAAGGATATGATTTGGCCTGATGCCAGGTAAGCATGTGTGGTGCAATTTAGGGTTATAACAAGGAGTGTCAAAGAAAGGACACACACAAAGTTGATGAATACTCTGTAAGCTTCGCAAGTGTGCGTTGAGTGGATGCAAGGAGTGCATCAGTGACCTTGAGAAAGACTAGGAGTCTGGAGGAAGACTTGTGTAGGGAGTTCACCAGGCCAACACATAGACAAAGTGTTGAAAGAAGTCATTTGAAGTACAATCAAGTGTAAGGAGTGCATGTGGGAGATGAACTTGTCTAAGTTCGAAGGCTCAGGAGGAAGAGTGTCAGGTTGCCAAGAGGGCACCAGAGAAATATTCTAAGGATGTGGAAGGGCGGAGACCCTTTGAAATTTTGAGTAAGTCCCAAAGCTCAGAAGAGATAGTGCAAGGAGTGCGCAAGAGTCAGACTTATTCCAAGTCCCAAATCTTAGGAGGAGATACATAGACGCGACCTAAGCATTTGGGCTCATAGGAGAAAGATAAAAGGGCCAAAACCTTTGAACACTTAGAAATTTTCCCAATTTCAGGAGAAAGTGCAAGCTCATGAGGAGGAGAAAAAACAACCATCAGACCAGTTGCTAGGAAGATATCTTTGTCGTTGAATCCTACATCCAGATAGGAGGAGCGCACAGAGGAGAAGAGGATATCCTAGATGTCAGATCTAGGCGTGAAGGACCAACAGTCATTGGATCTAGGTAAGGTGCATGCACATTAATACTTTCAAAGTGCATAGGAGAACATGATAGCCAAAGTCCCAAAGTTCCGAAGCGGATCGATACCATACATCATCTAGAGAGACAGGTGGCGATAGATCTAAGACTTCGGAGTGAAAGTACTATGGGAGTTCTCAGACAAGCAGAGTGTGAAATCACTGAAGCTTCGAAGAGCGGAGTAGATCCTGGTCGTCAATCACAAAGAGGCATGTGGCGTTAGATTGTGGAGTCCAAAAGGAAGCACTCTGGAAGAAATGGGGTGTAGAAGGAGGAAGAACTCTTGAAGAGTAGGGAGCTGGAGGAAATCTAGACCATCGGATTTGGGTCCAGGAAAAAGGAGAGTGCGTAGGAGAAAATAAGATCCCAGGCGTTAGATTTGGTGTGAGAAAAGATCTAGACTGTAGATCCAGTGGCAGATACATGGCAGCAGATCCAAGAGTCTGCGAGAATGGACTTCGGAAGAATTATGAGAAGCAAGGGAGAAACTTTGCGAAGTTGCGAAGGGTGGAGAATATCTGGACTGTTGATCCATAAGACACGTGGCAAAGATCCATGGGGTGCAGAAGAAGACCCTTCGGAGGAAAGTAAGGGTGGAGTAAGCTAACTATCCGAAGCACGGATTAGCGGAGAGAATAAGAGCCATTGATATGGAGAGGGACACACATCGATAGATCGCATGATCCAAGAGCATAAACCCGAGAAAAAGATGAGAAAATTAAGATTCATTGATCACGCAGACACGTGGCGAGGATCTGTGTGTTTTGGAGTTCGGAACTCCGGAAGTTTGAAAGCAAAGTACTACAAAGATAGCCAAAGGTTTGAAGCCCTTGGACAAGTCTGAGCCGTCTGTTGCTCGACAGATCTGGGCCATCCATTTAGTGGACACTTGTCAGTTAGAGAAGGGTTCAAATGTTTGAAGAGTCAAGAATCACAAAGCTGAAGCCACGAGGTCATCAAAGCTGTCCATTGAGACATGGCACGTGATAGAAGATTTGCTAGTTCAAAGACTTAGCATTCCAGAGGTCTTGTGGAGAAGTGTTTCAAAAATTTCAGAAGTGCCGAAACCCGAAGCATTGAGGGCCATCGATCCCAAAGGAAAAGTGTTACAAGGAAAATCTCACTATGGCTAGGGTGAACCACAATAGACAGGTATGACTGTATAAATCGACTCAATTCTAACATATGCTATATAAACTAATGTGAAAGAGAAGTAAGAAAGAGGCTTACCTCATCCAAATGTTTGATGATATCCACCATTGATCACTTTGACCCAAAGCTTTATACCTGCAACAAGTTCTCAACAAACAAGAAAAGCAATCATATAGTGATGATATAATAGGTTAGCACATTAGATAGCATAATCCATCATTATACAAAACAAACATACCCATGGATCATAACACATATATTTGCATGATATCAATTGGACGGGAAAGGAGTATTTCTATTAATAAATGATTAACATAAGTGAAAACATTATAGACTTCTGTGTCGGCATGGTTCAGAACCAAGAAACAGAGTTCCTTCCAACTGGGCCTCCACCACTTCAATCCTCCACCAAAGTCAAGCTCATATAAGGGAGACAAATAGGTTCTCCATCAATAAGGGAAGAGCTTGGGGGCTGAACACTATGTTCAGACTTAAAGGACAAAGGGATGCAGACTCAATAATGAAGTAATAATTTCTCCAGAGTAACTTTACTCTCAAAGTTGAATTCTCTCTCCTTTTCCATAGCTTGGAATTGGCTTCTTTATAGCCTTCAAAATGCAACTGAAGGGCTGAGTCATAACATTTCTAGTATATGGAAGGCCAAGGATCAGAGATCTCCTATCGTGACATGGAAAACCAACATTTAATTTTTATTTTCTGACACAAATCCCAATGTACATGGGCTGTAGTGGAGAATCCAACTTATACACTTGCTATATAGCTTTCAAGGTGCGTACAAGTGGAAAAATATTTGTTTTTTTCTATGGATTTATCAATCAGGGAAAGTAAGTCTGCACGAGGGAATGGAATAAGGCCCTCTCTGCAAGATTGCATAGGTTGAGGAAAATATTGCTATAACAGATGTCCCCTAATGTGTGAGGTCATTGGAGAATCTGCGATGGCCGAAATACATTATAAATAACCCAGAAGTGGAGTGGTAGAGAACCAGCTAGACGAACTCGATCACTCATTACATTCTGTACTAACTTTTCATACATGGCTCCCAAAATACATTGCAGATCCATGTGAAAAATATACCAAACAAGTGTCCATGGCCATAAATAGGCAAATACAAATGCGGTTACATGCCAAAAAGCTGTCAGAGTCATGAACAAGGCCCAGCAGAACCATTCTCAAAACCAAACTGAAGATATATGTACACCATGGAGTAAAATATGATCTCCCATGATCACTGGAGTCGTATAGGTACTGGTCCAAATGAAAAGGAGGCAAAGGCTCAGGAAAGATGCGACCACATAGTGATGTCTTCAAGTCTTCTACACAATCCGCCAAAGGTGCAAGTCTACATCATGTGAATAAAGAAGTTGAGGTTGAACACAATGAGACATCGTTTGATTACCGGTCATTGATGTATACTGTTAACAAATGCGAGACAACCTACCGATAATGAAAGTAGGTATCAAGGCATCGAGTACATTCTTACAAGTGTGAATAGAGGAGTCGGTGTCGAACACCTAAAGAATCCATTGATTAGGAGACATTGATGTATTCCCAACTGTCGATGGCGAGAGAGCCTACCACTAATGACTACAAGTCTCAAGGTACTCATAAAACTCTAGGCCTCATTTCTAGAATAAATGGGCTGATGTCGATGGAAAGAGACCCACTGAAAGAAGAGAATTAAGGCATCTCTCATCAGTCAACACGAGGTACAAAGAAGGAGCTTCATGATTTGGTGGAAATTAGACGAAGAACAAGTTCACGAACCAACAACCCTGTGCGTATTTCATGTGTCCCAAGTGTAAGCGGTACACGAAAAAGACCCTCTGAATAACAACCAATGATGAAAAAATGCCGACAAAGGTGAGGAGACCACCAATAAGGCTAATGGCATGAAAGACAATGAACGAATCCCAATGTGTGAATAGATGTCTTGCCGTCGAACATAAGGAAAACCCTAGTCAACAACCAATGATGAAATGTCGACTGTTGGGTTCAAGGTTACCTACCAATGATGGAAGTAGGGCCAGGGTGCATGATAGGACTAAAGTATCATGTGATTGTTGGCCCTTGACCAAGTTTTGTGGATATCTGGTTAAGTTTGACCTATTTTTGGACTTCGACAGCCTATCGAAGGAGGAGTGAAAGACAAAGCAGAGATCGCGGGATCTCGACCCCTTTTTGGGTTTTTGGGAATATGTAACAGGAATGGGATATTGGCCCATGGGTTTACCCATGTTTAGGCCTATTTTGTATATATATATATATAGATGCTTAGGCTAGATAGAAGTGGTAGTGCATCTATGTGATGTGGATATATGCTAAGTGAAAGTAGAGTCGGTAAGTGCTTTGTGCGTGACTGTGTGAGACTTGCAGAGCTAAGTGCAAGTCATTGTAGCTAGATTGTGGAAGGCTTAGTGCTGGAACGCAAGGAAGAAGGATCTAGCAAGCTGCACAGATCTTCTGTCCTATGCAGAGTAAGGGGTTTGAGGCTCTGTGCTTGTAACCGATTAACTGAATACATTAAAGAAGGAGAGTTGGTGGACGTATCCCTAGGGTGGGAGTGAGCCACGTAAATACTGTGTTGTTATGCTATGTGCTTGTCTTAATGTGTTTATGAATCTCTTGTTAAGTTCTTTGATATAGATAGATAGATCTACTTATTCTTTGTGCTATGAATGTTAGATCTGACTTCTATGAAGGTGCTTAGTGCTTGCTTCTGCTAGATCTGATCCATCTGTTTGTGCTAAGTTCTTAATGACATTAGATCAATGCAAATGATGCGATGCTCTGTTCTATCTGTGCAATAGTTATTGGTTGAATATTTATGCTAAGTTCTCTGCTAAGTATTATAATCACAGATCTATGTCCTAGATAAGGTTGCAGACACTTGAGTCCTGCAACCACCCTTGCCTCTACCTCAGGTGAGACTTCATCTGCTTCATAGGTGATACCAAAAGGGACAGTAGTTAGGGTTTTGTTGGTGCGTTGTTGTAGCGTTGAACCCTAGGTCTTCCCCTGTGACAACAAATGGTTTCGTTGTCAGGACCTGAAGCTGTGATTGCTGGGAATTGAGAAAGAAGAAGCTATGTGCAAAGATTCATTCCGAGGTTGTGAAATCTCTGTGCATATATCTATCGCTCTAGTGCGCAGTATTCTACTTGATTTATAAAGCTCTGTGCTAAAATAAAGAAGCCCGATCTGAAGAAAAGAAGTCGGATCTGAAGGAGAGAAGCAAGATCTAAAATCTTTGTTCTCTAAGAAAGGTAAAAGTGAGAATTTCTGATTAAAAGAGGTAAGATCTGCAAGCTCTGTGTTCTGATAAAGGAAAGAATAGTGCAAAGTTTTAGATCTTGAAGCTTTGTGCTCTGTAGAAGTAAGATAAGTGGAATTTTTTGTTTCTAGAGTATGGATCTAGGTATGTTTGATAGGTTTTGTCCTAGCTTGAAAACTAGGGCACTAATAGATGAAAGAAGGCTTGATATGAGTAGATCTAATAAGAATAGTGAAATATATGTTATACCTATGCATAGAAAGAATGTTTAGAATAACAAATGAATGCAGGATCCTAGAAATAATTTTTTGCAGGTTACCTACCATGATCCTAGTGCATAGTACCAGAAATGATAGGGATCATTTAAAAGGAAGAGAGGATTAACCCTCTATTATAGTTGCAGAAGACCGAGACATATTGCTAAGGAATGCCCTGGGAAAAGACCTAGTTGTCTTTGTTGTAAAGCTATGGACCATGAAGTGTTGGATTTCCCTAGAATGATTGCTAAGTTGGAAGAAATGAATCTAAATAAAGAAAACCCTAAGGAAGATCCAAAAATGGAAGAATCCCAGGAAGAATCAGAGAAAGTATTACTGCAAATAAACGAAACCCTGAATGACCATCGACATATCAGACTATTAGAGATCTTCAAGGAAAAATAATGCATTGAAGTAATAATAGGAGACTTCGACATTGATTGTGTTTTGGATGAAGAAAAACATGTTAATATCATGATAGAAAGAACTTGGGAAGCCATAGGGAAGCCTGCTATGATCCCTTCATTAGGAGGAATAAGACTATTCATAGGGAAGATGATAAACCTATGTGGGAAGCTCACTCGCATACCTATGAATGTTAATGGAACTTCGACAGAAGAAGATTTTGAGATTATCAAATTTATTGAAGACAACACCCCGTTTACCATGTTACTAGAAAAACGTTGGATTGAAAGAGACCAGGCCAGAAGGAAAGAAGAGGAAGTAGTGTTAGAACAACAAAAGCATGAGTTAAAAGAATTCATGACTAGAACGATCGCACACTTGATTGTAGAACATGAGAACAGATCGAAGCTATTTAACACTAGAGGCCCAGATGTCAAAGCTGAAAGAACATTAGAGGGCTCACAGAAGACTGAAGTACTTATCCCAGACAAACAAGAAGTATCACCTTCGAATCCTAGGAAAGAATCTCAACAATGTGCAGTGACTATGTCAAACAAAGATAAGAATCAGAATGGAAAAAGACATATTGAGATGAAGCTCACTGGAAAGAAGGCTAGAAAGCTAAGTAAGAAGAGGGCTAAGATTGAAAAGTTACAGAAAGTACCAGAGGGAACCTCACAGAAGGAAAATCTACAAAATTGGACCTTTGCCAGGATATCAGAAAAACGACACATGGCACTTCGCCATGGCGAAGCAATATAGCTGTTGGGGAACGTTATAACCATTAGATCAATGCTCCGAATGGATAGAAAACCATTTATGACCAACCATCTCACCATCTGACCGTTGAGACCATGCCATAACTGACCGAACTGAGTTGATGAAGACCTCATACCCATTGTAGGCGACCCGTTGTTGAGTTACCTATTTATCCCACCGCGCCATGCACCGAGAACACTTTTTCCAATTGAGAATTTGAGCCCACAAACTACGTTGAGTTTATACCATGATCATCATGCTTCTTCTCTCTCTCTCATTACTGTGTCTAAGCTACCCCTCCCGAACCTGAGATTGTTAAACCTGAGCATGTATGTCGGACGAGTTGAGCATTGGAGAAAGTGTTGTTGAAGAAGTTTTGATCGACGTGATGATTGAAAGAGTCATGTCGGAGAGAGGATTATCCACAGGTGTACAAGCATCATCCATGAGAGGAATTCCAACCTCTCTGTCAAATGCTCGAGCTGGACCATCCCGACCATCCGATGAGAAGCGAACTAAGCACATGGATGATCTCGCAAATGCTAAGTTGATTCCGAGCATATTACCCACCTATATACCACCTTTGAGTGGTGCTGTAAACCGTGACAACGTACCTAGAGATTTCAAGTATGCCTTGGTCACTGCATACCTCCCGAAGGGGATACGCCCAGTTTGCGTAGACCAAGATAAGATTGCAACATTGAAGTTTAGAGACTTCAACCTCGACAACTGAAAAGTTTACAACATTCTTGCCCTGCATAAGTACCTGACCAGAACAAGGGGAAATTTTTTGAAGATCGTCCCTCAGTCATGGACGCATAACCTCGCGCAGTCCACCCTGCTGAACGTTATGAATATTCCACATTTTGGATGACACCAGGAGGTGAATACATGTGTCAAATTGCTGCTATCTTGTTACCATGGAGGTTATCTATGGTTAAATCATCGCATAGCAGTGAATCTGACATTGATAAATCGGATCACCGGGCTTAGCATGCAAAGACCCAACCCACAAGATTTCTATTATGGAAAATCCATGGACCACACTCTCGCTCAAAGTATCAAAGACACCTATGTAGATGTCGAGAAAGGAACATGAGTCTACAAGGTAGATTCTATCCAGAGTGGTGTAGTGTACCTCGCCTGTCAGATGATTACAGGGAAATTAGTATGCAAGAACCGACCCACCCAAGTGACTGGTTTTGTAGTCGACCTCACAAGGAAGTGCGCGGAGGGCCTAAAAATGAATTGGGTGAAGTACCTGGTAAACCTATTAGATCTTTACTGCAAAGAAGTTGCAAGATACCAGATATATAAAATATGCAGAACATAAATAAAATGCTAGAAATGGCAGAATAACAATAAAATATCCAGCATAATCTTCACAATACACATAAATGATATATGAAATAGCAATAGAAAAAGCACTTTGATTCAGAAAGCAATGTTCACAGGCCTCTTCGAGGGGGAAACCTCCAGTCGAGCAGTGCTCTGTTACAATAATCTCCAAGCTAGGGTTCTCATACCCTTGACCCTTATTTATACTAAATATGTCT
>SNQJ01S0106141.1:24967-36898 GCA_010110895.2 Picea sitchensis | reverse complement strand
CACATATAACTTTACACCGACAAGAATAGGGACCATGAATGGTTTACATTCCTGCATATTAAACCTCCGCTATAGTGTCTCGACATATTTTCTCTGATTCAATTAGAGTTTCATGTTTTTCCGATCTCTTTTAATTTCCATGCTCAAAATGAAACTTGTAGCACCAAGATCCTTCATGTCAAATTTACAGGACAACCAAGTTTTCACATCATGCATAATATCCTTGTTGTTTCCTATCAACAACATGTCATCCACATACAAGACCAAATAATTCAAATAATCACCAATTAATTTAAAATACACAAAATGATCCTCTTTGCTTCTTGTGAAGTCAAGTCCCAACATATAAGTATCAAATTTTTGATACCACATCCTTGGTGATTTTTTTAAACAATACAAGAAATTTTTCAGCTTACATACCAACTCTTTCTTTCCCTTCACAACAAATCCTATCGGCTGCTTCATATAGATTTCTTCTTCCAGATGCCCTTGTAGGAATGTTGTCTTCACATCCATTTGTTCTACTTCAAAACCAAACACAATAACAACAATTAACAAAAATCTAATAGAAGTTAACTTGGAAACAAGAGAAAAAATCTCACCAAAATCAATTCCCTCAACCTGTGAATAATCCTTTGCTACTAATTGAGCTTTGTATTTTTCCAATTTTCCTTTTGCATTCAACTTATTTTTAAATACCCATTTGCTGCCAATGAGATTTCTTCCATACGACGACTCCACTAGATACCAAGCCTCATTCTTATCCAAGGCTACCATTTCTTCAACCATGGCCTTTTTCCAGAGTTTTCCGTCCTCTAAACCCACTGCCTCCCTAACAGTTTTAGGATCATCATCAATAATAGACAAAGCAAATTTTGAATGGAAATCAGGTGGAGTATACCTTTCTGGTAGCCTTTTTTCCCACACTGATTTCCTCAATATTAGAGTATGAGGATCTTATTGTTCTCATTCTTGTTCTTATGTAGAGTCTGATTCATCATCCTTTGGCTCAAACTCTATTTTCTCTGGTTCCTCCTTACTTGGTAGGACTTCCTGTTTGAAAACATCCATCATTTATCTAAATACCACATCTTAGCTATACACAACCTTCTTATTTTCTGGGTTTCAAAGCTTATAACATTTGAGACTATCTTTATACCCAATAAAGATACACTCTTCAACCTTCTTATCTATCTTACTCATGTTTTCCTTTGGAACATGAACACATGCCTCACAATCAAACACCTTGAGATGTGAGAGAGAGGGTTTCTTACCAGTCCATACCTCTTATGGAGTCTTGTCATCCAGTGATGATGAGGGTGATCGACTGACTAGGTAACATGTAGTACCCACTTCCTCTTCCCAGAATTCTTGCCCTAACCCAAAACCACTGCGCATGCACCTTGCTTTATCCATCAATGTCCTATTCATCCTTTATGCAACTCCATTCTATTGAGGTGTATATGGAGTAGTCTTATGCCTTTCTATACCACACTTCTTACATAATTCTTTAGATTCATTCTCGCAGAAGTCTCCACCATTATTTTTCCTGAGCACCTTAATTATTTTCTTTGTTTGATTCTCAACAAGATCCTTAAACTGTTTAATCCTGTCAATGACTTCATATTTCTTCTTGAGGAAAAATATCGAATTATTCCTCGAGAATCATCTATAAATCAGACACAGTACACAAATTTTTCCAATGATGGAACTGACACAGGTCCAAACACATTGTTGGCCCTTGACCAAGTCTTGAGGATCCTTGGTCAGGTTTGACCTATTTTGTGACTTCAACAGGCTGTCGAAGATGGAGCGGAAGTCGAAGCAGAGATCGCGGGATCTCGGCCCCTTTTTAGGGATTTTTGGGTTTTTGGCTTATGTAATGGGAATGGGGATATCGGCCCATGGTTTTACCCATGTTTAGGTCTATTTTGTAATGCATAAATAGATATCTAGGCAATGTAAGAAAAGACCAAGAATGTTAAGTGCTAGAGTTCGATCTATGTGATCAAAGGAGGGCAGTGTGTGCTAAGTGCTAAGTGCTAAGTGATAAGTGCAAGTGATAATTGTGATTGCTTTGTACATACTGTGTGAGAGTTGCAGAGCTAAGTGCAAGTGATAATTGTGATTGCTTTGTGCATACTGTGTGAGAGTTGCAGAGCTAAGTGCAAGTGATTGTAAGAGACTGTGGAAGGATTTGTACTATACTTCAGGGAAGGAGGATCTAGCGAGGTGCACAGATCTCCCGTCCTCTACAAAGTAAGATATCATGGCTCTGTGCATGTAGAAGATTGACATAAAAAAATAAAGAAGAAGAGTTGGTGGACATATCCCCAGGGTGGGGGTGAACCACGTATATCCTGCGTTGTGGTTGCTATGTGTTTTATGGTTGTTCTCTTGTCTATGTGATTGAATGATTAGTGCACTGATGTATGCTTAGAAGGATCTAATATGGTCACTTAGTGATGAATAATGTGAATAAATGCTAGATCTGATCTATGTTGGTATGCTTAGTGATTGAATATATTGGATTTGTGTGAATACTGTGCTGATCTGTTGTTAGGGTTTAACTGCGTTGTAAACTAAGGCTGGATATTAACGAGCTGTAACTGCTAAGTGCTTTGTTAAGGTGTTGTAATCACAGATCTGTGTCCCAACTAAGGTTGCAGACGTTGGAGTCCTGCAACCACCCCTGCCTTTACCTTGGGTGAGACTTCATCTGCTTCGCAGGTGTTTTTGAAAGGGCCGGTAGTTAGGGTTTTGTTGGTGCGCTGTTGTAGCGTTGAACCCTGGGTCTGCTCCAGTGCCAACAAATGGTTCCGTTGCCGAGACCTGAAACTGTCATTGTTGGGAACTGAAGGAAAGAAAGAAATCTCTGTGCGTAGATCTGTTGTCCTAGTGTGCAGTATTCTACTTGACCTGTAAAGCTTGGTGCTAAGAAGAGAAGTCAGATCCGAAGAAAAGAGGTAAGATATCGAAGCTTTGTGCTCTGATAAAGGGAAGAATAGTAAAGAGTCTTAGATCTGGAAGCTTAGTACTTTGCTGAAAGTAAGATTAGTGGAAATTTTTGTTTCAAGAGTATGAATCTAAGTATGTTTGATAAATGTTATCCTAGTTTGAAAACTAGGGCACAAATAGAAGAGAGAAGGTTTGATATGAGTAGATATGATAGAAATAATGAAAGATATGTTATTCCTATGCATAGAAAAAATGTTTGGACTAACAAATGGATGCAAGATCCTAGAAAGAATTGTTCGCAGGTTAGCTAATATGATCCTAGTGTGCAATACAGGAAAGGTTGGAGATCATTTAAGAAAAAAAGAGGATTAACCCTTTGTTATAGTTACAGAAGACCGAGACATCATGCTAAGGAATGCCTTGGAAGAAGACCTAGTTGTCTTTGTTGTAAAGCTATGGACCATGAAGTTTTAGACTACCCTAGAATGATTGCTAAGCTTGAAAGAATGAATATGAGACAAGAAAAACTTGAGGAAGGTCATGAAACTGAGACCATGGTAGAACCCTAGACAGAATCAGAGACTGTACTACTGCAAATGAAAGAAACCCTAAATGATCATAGAGATATCAACTTATCATAGATCTTCAAAAAAAAGAATGCATAGAAGCAAGAATAGGAGACTTCGACATTGATTGTGTTCTGAATAAGGAAACACAGGTAAACATCATGACATAAAGAACTTGGGAAGCTTTAGGAAATCCTGATATGACTCCTTCATTGGGAGGAATAATATTATTCAGGAGAAAGCTGATAACCCTATGTGGAAGACTCACCCAGGTGAGTGCTCATGGAGCTTCGACAGAGGAATATTTAGAGGTTGTTAGATTCATTAGGAATAACACTCCATTTACTATGTTATTAGGAAAAACCTGGATTGAGAAAGATCAGACCAGAAGAGAATAAGAGGATGCCCTAGAACAAAAAAAGCAAGAATTAAAATATTTCATGACTAGGAGGATAGCACACTTGACTGCAGAACAGGAGGACATATCGAAGCTACTTAGAACTAGAAACTTGGATCACGAAGTTGAAAGAACACAAGAAGATTCACAGCTAAGTAGAGCACCTACCCCAGATAGAGAAGCAATATTACTCTCTAATCCTATGAAATAATTTCAACAACGCGAAGCTGCTATGCCAAAAGAAGACAAGAATCAAAATGGAAAGAGGAATACTGAGACAAAGATCACCGAGAAGAAGGCTAGAAAACTCAGTAAGAAGAGAGCAAAGGTCGAAACGTTACAGAAGGGCCCAGAGGGAACTTCAAGGAAGGAAGATTTGCAAAATTGGAACTTTGCCAGGATATCAGAACAACGCCCCATGGCACTTTGCCGTGACAAAGCGATATGACCGTTGGAAGCATTATGATCGTTGGACCAATGTTCCAGAATGGTTAGAACAACATTTATGACCAGAAAGCTCGCCATCGGACCATTGGGACCACACCGCAATGAACATAACTGCATTAATGGAAAGCTTCTTATCCATTGGAAAGATCTGTTACATCGTGTTTACTTAGTCCATTGACTGTTGCACCCAGAACACTTTTGTGAATTTTATCAGAGCTAACAAGAGAACCCATTGCTACCGCGCTATGATTAGTAAGATCAACACCGATTCTATTGCTTTGAGCACTCATCCATCCAACCGAGTTTTTCGATCAAGAGTGTGCATGCTGAACGAGCTTAGCATTGTGGAGAAGTCGGTTGAGGAAGTTTTAAATAATATGATGGCCGAGAGTGTGATGTCCACATGAATTCAAGCTTCATCGATGCAAGGAGTGTAAGCCTCTCCATCGACTGCTCGTGGATCCAGACCATCTCGACCGAGAACAGAGAAGAGAACCAAGAACACATATGATCTAGCAAACACAAAGCTAATCCCAACCATCTTACCCAACTACCTCCCGCCTCTAGCTGACATGGTGAGTCGTGATAGTGTTCCGAGGGACTTTGATTACACCATGGTTACTACGTACCTCCTGAAGGGTATACGTGCTGTCGAAACGCAACAAGATAAGATTGCAATATTGAAGTTCAACGACTTCAACCTAGGTGACCACAAGAATTACAACATGCTTGCTCCTTACAAGTATCTGACCAGGATGAAGGGGAATAACTCGAAAATAATCCCCCAACGATGGACTATGAACCTCGTGTAGTCCACCCTCTTGAACATGATGAAGATCCCACACTTTGGAAGGCACCAGGAGGTTAACACCTCTGTTAAGCTCCTTCTCTCATGTTACCATGGTGGCTACCTATGGCTAGATAGACGCTTTACAGTCGATTCGATGATGATTCATAGGATCACCGGATTAAGCATGCAAGGACCTGACCCGCAAGACTTCTACCCAGGGAAGGCTTCCGACTGTCCCCTGGCATAGAGAATCAAGGATAGTTACAACTATGTAGAAAAGGGAACATGAGGCTACAAGTTAGCTTCCATCCAGAATGACGCAGTGCGCTGGCCTGCCAGCTGATCCCAGGGNGGAAGGCTTCCGACTGTCCCCTGGCATATAGAATTAAGGATAGTTACGACTATGTAGAAAAGGGAACATGAGGCTACAAGTTAGCTTCCATCCAGAATGACGCAGTGCGCTGGCCTGCCAGCTGATCCCAGGGAAGCTAGTGAGGAAGAAATGACCTACTCAAGTCACAGGATTCGTTGTTGAGCTAGCCGATAAATGTGTAGAAGAAATCTAGATGAACTGGGTGAAGTACTTGGTCAACCAGCTAGAATTAGACTTCCGCGAAACTTAGGATTAGGGCTACGAGTTCCACTTTAGCTGGCTCCTGATCCTCATCGCATTTATCGCTTGGGAAGTGCTAGAAGGTGAAACCTTCCCATACATTGAGCCGCTCACTGCGAAGTTCATCACACTTTCGTACTCAAGCGATATGGGAAAACAATGGCAGTCGAACGTAGTCTTTCATACCTATTATCTCCAACTGAAGAGGGCTATCGAAGATGCCCCTTGCATGACGTCAAACACCCTGCATCGGTTACGACCGCTCATGAATTTCTGTGCATATCGACACTTCATTTATATCACCGCGCATGCAGATGAGCACAAAGAAGAGCTTCAATCGTACTACAAGCTCACAGAGGAGGACCTTGAAGAGATCACCAAGGACTAGTTAACAGAAATCCTCATCCCCACAGACCCCACATAAATGTCAAACCCTGAACTAATCGACAACCCTGAGACCACTCATGAAGCAAAGGATCGTTCTATACCCAACCGAAGGAAGAAGACCGAAGAGGTCCAAAAATTGAGCAGCGCATCAGAAGGAACTGCTTCAGTATCACCTAGATGAGGGGGTGATGATGAAGTAGAAGAGAGAAATGGCAAAGAGGACCAGCAGAAGCAAGGCGAAGTAACACCGCCTGGGGACCCTGCTGATGAGGCTGATCCCTTGAAGAAAAGGAAGGTTTCTCCCATGAAACACACTTCCCAAAAGAAATCTAGAGCCACCTTGACTAAAATGCAGACTATGCTCACTGTGGATGACTTCGACTTTATTATCATAGCTGTAGTAGATGCCTCATAAGACATCTTGCAGAAACATGAAGCCAAGCAGGAGGAGATGTATGATAGAATCGAGGTTGAACTCAAAGGGGCACAACATGCCCTTCAATCTAGCCATGTAGTATCCACTGTGCCCCCACCGTCGGAAGCACCTGAGTTGGGAGATGAGCCTGCCCAACTCTGTAGACTAGTTGATGCGACTGAAGCTCACCTTCATCGTGCACAGGAAGAAATCGAACAGGCCACAGAGGCCCTAAAGCAAGTAGAAACATTATTCATAGAGCAATGCCGAGTTGCGCAGCAAGAGAAGGCTTCCCTCTAAACTAATTTTGAAGAAGAGAAAGCACAAATCCAACAAGAGAAAGAGAAGTTGCTCGCAGAGCAGGTGGGAGTAAAAGAAGCAGTCAGCAGAGCACTTCGCTCTGTGACAGGCTTAGAGAAAAAGGAGGAAGACCCAGTGGAACATCAAGTAGAGAAACTTGCGGAAGCTATCCAACAGCTTCAATAAAGAATCACAGACCTTGAGCTATCTAGGGTTTAGTTGCGCTGTAAACTAAGGCTGAATATTAACGAGTTGTAATTGTTAAGTTCTTTTTTAAGGTGTTGTAATCACAGATCTATGTCCCAACTAAGGTTGCAGACACTGGAGTCTTGCAACCACTCCTACCTCTACCTTGGGTGAGACTTCACTTGCTTCGAAGATGTTGCCGAAAGAGCCGATAGTTAGGGTTTTGTTGGTACGTTGTTGTAGCGTTGAACCCTGGGTCTGCCCCTGTGCCAACACACATCACTATGCACTGGCTGCAAAATTCTTTCTACCCTCGTTGCACTAGAAGGGAATCTTACTCGAGTCTACTTCCCATATACACAATGTTCACATAAATCAAAATCTAGAGAGGAGTTAGACATACCTTCAACCATACCTTTACCATGTAGTAGTGAAAGACCCTTCTCTCCGATATGCCTCAGTATTTGATGCCACGTCATAACCTTTTCTCCAGATACTGTAGGAGTTTTTTCTTCTTCTTCCCCGATATCAGGAAAAATAGAACTATTACACCCATCACTAATAGTGCTTCCTTGCAGCATATACATAGTTCCAATCCGAAATCCATTCAACAACACTATTTCTCCTCAGACCATCCTACAGGTTTCTTTTCCGAATATTGTCTTTACCCCTGCATTATCCATTTTTCTTAGAAAAATCAAATTTCTGGCCAATTCTGGGATGTGCAAAACACCAGGCAGTGTATCTTTCCATCTATGAGCCTCAACTTGAATTTTCCTCGTCCTACGATTCTTGTTGTCGAGTCATCACCTAGGAAAACACTACCTCCTTCATACCTTTCGTTTTCATAGAACCACTCCCTATGGGGAGTCATGTGAAAGGACGCACCTGAGTACAAAAACCATGCCTCATGATATGCATGTGTGCTTGAAGAAGCCAACTACACATCCCCTCCTTCTTACTTGGATTTATTTTCTTCTGTAGAGGGAGCACCTTTATATCCCTTCACTTTCTCAACACTTTTGGATCTACATTGCTTCCTTAAGTGCCCTTCTTTTCTACATTTCCAACATACCTTTAGAAACTTTCCAGGAGATTTAGATCTACCCTTAGAATTAGATCTCCCACTTGAGGAATTAGATCTATTTCTATCCTGTGAGTGTTCTCCTTAAAATGATGCATCTATGCTCTGTCCTTCCATGTTCTTCCATCTCATATCCTTCGATAACAAGGATGAGACAACATCATCGAAAGTCAAGGTAGTTCTATTACTATTTATGGCCACAACTAGACTATCCCACGAATCTGGTAAAGAGCACATTAAACTGATACACTTATCTTCATTTGAAATTTTAATCTCAACATATAACAACTGACTTACCATAGTGTTGAAAGCATTCATATGCTCTGTCTCCGAGTCTCCATCTCTCATCCTCAGGTTATAGACATTTTTCCGCAGGAACAATTTATCTACCAAGGACTTAGACTGATACAAATTCCCCAACTTATCCCTTAAATCCGTGGCTGTAGCTTCGTCTAACATATTACGTAGTACTGAAACCGAGAGACACAATCAGATTGTGCTTTTTATCGGACAAATCGGCAAGTGCGGACACAAAATGATCTCCCTAGTTTCACCCTGAAACTAGAACAAAACAAGACAATATACTAAAATTTCCTTAGATTTCAGTTACCAAATAAGAAGAGGATCCAAAACATACCTTTTAAATGTTGTAGACCTGACCTTGCCAATGTGATACCAACTCTGTTGTAAGGATTATGGAGAAGTATCTGCAAAGAAACACAGACCAACAAAGACAAGAATAACATAGTCTATTCGATATGAAACTATGTATGTGATCAAGGAATCATACAATATGAAAAAATAATGTTCATATAGGAAAGAAAAAGTATATATGTATTAAAGAATGTGGAAGAAATATACAACCAGATGCCTTGATGTTGTCAGGTTCCTTCCAACAGTTCCTTTCTTCCCACACACTTCTGCTCCACGGATTTTGAGACTGTAGATATGACAACTACTTATGATCTTATCTTGACAAAGTGAATCTCAAATCCAACATAACCACAAAAAATCTAAATGAATTAGCTATAGTTGAAGCTAATCCAAACTCTTGGCTAGACTAATATCTCATTAGCTGAATCTTTGTAACTAAGTTGAAGTTCCAAAAATTCTCTAACCATTCCCAAGCTCACAAAAACAGTTATTATAAAAGCTAACTCAAAAGCTAACTTTCCCCATGAGAACTCCCCTCCTTTTATAAGCTAAAAAGGATAGAGTGAGAAGTTTAGGATGATCCCACTAGAACAAGGATGCGACTTAGATCCAAACCGATCAGAGGCCACCTCACCCTCGAAGCTTCTATTCTGGAAGCATTGAGAAGCTTCTCTTTTTCTTCATACGAGCGATCATCGCACCCTTAACACTGAGCAAATTGCGACAATGTCACAGGCCACTGTGGTGCAACCTGCATCGATCCTAGATCATCACACCCTTAACACCGAGCAAGGTGCATCGATCCTTCTTTACAAGGTTTTTTACAAAGGAAAAGATAATTTCAAATCTCTAGGAAAGTTCATCTTCATTCTTCTTCAAGGATTAAGGAAATTTCTCCTTCTAAAGACAAAGGATAGGTGTACATCATTAATGGTCATAGGGGTGATGAAAATAATGTATAATAGTGAGCCCCCCAAAGTATGAAGTTAGAACAAAGTGATAGCTGAAATACTTTGTTGAGTGTGTGTTGGGAACAAGGAACACGTCGGTCGAAAACCTGCCAACAAACAAGAAATTACAGTACAATAATATATCATCACCGAGGTGGGCCTTCCCATACTTAGAATACAAATGAATCAAATCATAAATGACGACATGCAAAGATCCATGTCAAGTAAGATAGGTCATGGCCACCAAACATACACCGTGGATCCATGCCAATATGACTCAAATATGAACATAGCCACAAAAAATACACTATGGATCTATGTGTTAAAGACTCAAATTTGAACATAGCCACAAGAAATACAATGTGGATCTATGCAACATTACAATCTAAATATACTCCAACACAACCTAAATCTGTCAGAAAAAATTTAGGGCCTTCATCTCCACCACTCTATAGTGCGAATCTAACCATGCGAATACATGTGCTGAAGTCGAACATGGTAGAAAACACTTGATTACCGATCATTAGTGAATACCATTAACAAGTGTGAGGGAAATCACCATTAATGTCAATGACTCCCAAGGTACACTAGTACAATTCAACGGGTGTGAGTTTATGAGGTGAAGTCGAACACTCTGCGAAATCTCCTGATCAGGGGTCAATAATGAAAACCCACTGTCGAAAGCGAGGAAACCTGCCATTGAGGCATGCAAGTTACAAGGTACTAATTAGTTTCTAAGTCTAATTCCTGGATAATGAGTTGAAGTCGACAGGAAAAGACTCTTCACATGAGGGTCTTAATGTAACCCCCATTAATGTACGAAATAGGTAACAAGACTTGAAGTAGATTAGAGTAACAAGTGATTCAGGACTGACTCAGGGATGGCTGACGCAATAGAAGGCTTTCCAGGTTGAACTTCTCTTTGAACATATTGATGAAATGACAACTGTCTTGGAAACACTGACTTAACAATAGGGATCATAGACCAAATTGTAATCTTATAAAGGAGTATGATCAAGAGACAAGTGGATTTTCCAACCTAGACACAAAGTGAGTGAAAGGGTGTCATGTTCAAAATAGATTCTTAGAATACATGTTTAGATACATTTCTTTCCCAATTCCCCCCCACTATTTATGACGAGTACCTCTTTATTTTTACATAATCTTGAGGAGGATAACATATTCTTGAACTGTAAGCTCATCCTTCGGATGAGTCCCTCAGAGTATGTTTAATGAACCCTAGGAAGGAGTGGTTTGGTCCCATATGGGCCTTTCGATGTTTGTTTTACGAGTCCAAAGAAATCAAACTCAATGGTCTTTTCATATTTATGGAGTTTGAAAAGAACTTAAAGAGGACTCCATAACCTTTTATAATCATGCTTGATTAGAGTGTTCCTTTTTCGCAAAGTAGTCTGATGAGACCAAAAAAGAGATAAAATAACGCTCAACAGACGTGCTTTCTAATTCACTTTAACGAGCGTGAAAGACAACAAGATCGCTCGACAATCTTTTCATATTTAGAGAGTCTGAAAATAGCTTAAAAATAACTCTAGGGGGTTCCTTTTTCGTATAACCTTTACGAGTCAAAAAAAGTGATAAAAGTATACTTAGTTACATTCTTAGGTATTTACGAGCATGAGAAAGAACAAATACTAAGCTCGAGATTGTTTTCATTTTTACTCAAGCTTAAAACAAAACAATACTATGCTTGGGATAGATTTTATTTTTACATAAGCTTAAAACTAAACAAAAATATGCTTGGACCTGGTTTCATTTTTACACAAGTTTGAACCAGAGGAAACTATGCTTGAGGTAGGTGGTTTCATTTTTACACAAGCTTGAACCAAAGAAAACTATGCTTGAGGTAGGTTTCATTTTTACACAAGATTGAAACTAGAGAAAACTATGCTTGCGACTTCCCAATGCATTATCTAGGGGTTGGTACTTTGCCCCCATCTTAAGAAGCTAGCGGCTTAACTTCAACATGAAGTCTAGAGGCTGTAATCATTCCCCCCCAAACTTCATTTCGTCCAACGACATAGGCAGATGAAATGAAGCTTCAAATACTATATGTAACAAAGTACTTGACTCAATCGAAGAGGGGGGGAATCTATTTCGTTTTTTAACTATCTTGACACAACAACATGAACTATGCTCGAGATAGGTTGTTTTATTTTTTAATGA
>SNQJ01S0106141.1:0-22118 GCA_010110895.2 Picea sitchensis | reverse complement strand
TCGACAGTGGGTTTTCATTATTGACCCCTGATCGGGAGATTCTGCCGAGTGTTCGACTTCACCTCATAAATTCACACCCGTTGAATTGTACTAGTGTACCTTGGGAGTCATTGACATTAATGGCGATTTCCCTCGCACTTGTTAACGGTATTCACTAATGATTGGTAATCAAGTGTTTTCTACCATGTTCGACTTCAGCGCATGTATTCGCATGGTTAGATTCGTATTATAGAGTGGTGGAGATGAAGGCCCTAAATTTTTTCTGACAGATTTAGGTTGTGTTGGAGTATATTCAGATTGTAATGTTGCATAGATCCACATTGTATTTCTCGTGGCTATGTTCAAATTTGAGTCTTTAACACATAGATCCATAGTGTATTTTTGGTGGCTATGTTCATATTTGAGTCATATTGGCATGGATCCACGGTGTATGTTTGGTGGCCATGACCTGTCTTACTTGACATGGATCTTTGCATGTCGTCATTTATTCTTTGATTCATTTGTATTCTAAGTATGGGAAGGCCTACCTCGGTGATGATATATTATTGTACTGTATTTCCTTGTTTTTTGGCAGGTTTCCGACCTACGTGTTCCTTGTTCCCAACACACACTCGATAAAGTATTTCAACTATCACTTTGTTCTAACTTCATACTTTGGGGGGCTTACTGTTATACATTATTTTCATCACCCCTATGACCATTAATGATGTACACCTATCCTTTGTCTTTAGAAGAAGCGATTTCCTTAATCCTTGAAGAAGAATGAAGATGAACTTTCCTAGAGATTTGAAATTATCTTTTCCTTTGTAAAAAACCTTGTAAATAAGGATCGATGCACCTTGCTCGGTGTTAAGGGTGTGACGATCTAGGATCAACGTAGGTTGCACCACAGTGGCCTGCGACATTGTCGCAATTTGCTCAGTGTTAAGGGTGTGATGATCGCCCGTATGAAGAAAAAGAGAAGCTTCTCAACGCTTCCAGAATAGAAGCTTCGAGGGTGAGGTGGCCTCTGATCGGTTTGGATCCAAGTCACATCCTTGTTCTAGTGGGATCATCCTAAACTTCTCACTCTATCCTTTTCAGCTTATAAAAGGAGGGGAGTTCTCATGGGGAAAGTTAGCTTTTGAGTTAGCTTTTATAATAACTGTTTTGGTGAGCTTGGGAATGGTTAGAGAATTTTTGGAACTTTAGCTTAGTTACAGAGATTCAGCTAATGAGATATTAGTCTAGCCAAGAGTTTGGATTAGCTTCAACCATAGCTAATTCATATAGATATTTTGGGCTTATGTTGGCTTTGAGATTCACTTTGTCAAGCTAAGATCATAAGTAGTTGTCATATCTACAGTCTCAAAATCCGTGGAGCAGAAGTGTGTGGGAAGAAAGGAACTATTGGAAGGAACCTGAAAACATCAAAGGCATCTGGTTATATATTTCTTCCACGTTCTTTAATACATATATATTTTTTCTTTCCTATATGAACATTATTTTTTCATATTGTATGATTCCTTGATCACATACATAGTTTCATATCGAATAGACTATGTTATTCTTGTCATTGTTGGCCTGTGTTTCTTTGCAGATACTTCTCCATAATCCTTACAACAGAGTTGGTATCACATTGGCAAGGTTAGGTCTACAACATTTAAAAGGTATGTTTTGGATCCTCTTCTTATTTGGTAACTGAAATCTAAGGAAATTTTAGTATATTGTCTTGTTTTGTTCTAGTTTCAGGGTGAACCTAGGGAGATCATTTTGTGTCCACACTTACCGATTTGTCCGATAAAAAGCACAATCTGATTGTGTCTCTCAGTTTCAGTATTACGTAATATGTTAGACAAAGCTACAACCACGGAGTTTAGGGATAAGTTGGGGGATTTGTATCAATCTAAGTCCTTGGTAGATAAATTGTTCCTACGGAAAAATGTCTATAACCTGAGGATGAGAGATGGAGACTCGGAGACAGAGCATATGAATGCTTTCAACACTATGGTAAGTCAGTTGTTATATGTTGAGATTAAAATTTCAGATGAAGATAAGTGTATCAGTTTACTGTGCTCTTTACCAGACTCGTGGGATAGTCTGGTTGTGGCCATAGATAGTAATAGAACTACCTTGACTTTTGATGATGTTGTCTCATCCTTGTTATCGGAGGATATGACATGGAAGAAAATGGAAGGACAAAGCATAGATGCATCATTTTAAAGCGAACACTCCCAGGATAGAAATAGATCTAATTCCTCAAGTGGGAGATCTAATTCTAAGGGTAGATCTAAATCTCCTGGAAAGTTTCTAAAGGTATGTTGGAAATGTAGAAAAGAAGGGCACTTAAGGAAGCAATGTAGATCCAAAAGTGTTGAGAAAGTGAAGGGATATGAAGGTGCTCCCTCTACAGAAGAAAAGAAATCCAAGTAAGAAGGAGGGGATGTGTAGTTGGCTTCTTCAAGCACACATGCATATCATGAGGCATGGTTTTTTTACTCAGGTGCGTCCTTTCACATGACTCCCCATAGGGAGTGGTTCTATGAAAATGAAAGGTATGAAGGAGGTAATGTTTTCCTAGGTGATGACTTGACAACAAGAATCATAAGACGAGGAAAATTCAAGTTGAGGCTCATAGATGGAAAGATACACTGCCTGGTGTTCTGCACATCCCAGGATTGGCCAGAAATTTGATTTTTCTAAGAAAAATGGATAATGCAGGGGTAAAGACAATATTTGAAAAAGATACTTGTAGGATGGTGCGAGGAGAAATAGTGTTGTTGAATGGATTTTGGATTGGAACTATGTATAAGATGCAAGGAAGCACTATTAGTGATGGGTGTAATAGTTCTATTTTTCCTAATATTGGAGAAGAAGAAGAAAAAACTCCTATAGTCTCTGGAGAAAAGGTTATGACGTGGCATCAAAGACTGGGGCATATCGGAGAGAAGGGTCTTTCACTACTACATGGTAAACGTATGGTTGAAGGTATGTCTAAATCCTCTCTAGATTTTGATTTTTGTGAACATTGTGTATATGGGAAGTAGACTCGAGTAAGATTCCCTTCTAGTGCAACGAGGGCAGAAGGAATTTTGCAGCTAGTGCATAGTGATGTGTGTTGGCACATGGGTAGACCCAGGGTTCAACGCTACAACAACGTACCAACAAAAGCCTAACTATCAACCCTTTCGGCAACATCTTCGAAGCAGGTGAAGTCTCACTTGAGGTAGAGGCAGGGGTGGTTGCAGGACTCCAGTGTATGCAACCTTAGTTGGGACACAGATCTGTGATTACAACACCTTAACAAAGCACTTAACAGTTACAACTCATATATATTTAGCCTTAGTTTACAGTGCAACTAAACCCTAGATAGCTCGAGGTCTGTGATTCTTTGTTGAAGCTGTTGGATAGCTTTTGCAAGATGCTCTACTTGATGTTCCACTTGGTCTTTCTCCTTTTGCTCTAAGCCTGTCACAGCGCGAAGTGCTCTGCTGACTACTTCTTTTACTCCCACCTGCTCTGCGAGCAACTACTCTTTCTCTTGTTGGATATGCGCTTTCTCTTCTTCAAACTTAGTTTGGAGGGCAGCCTTCTCTTGCTGCGCAACTTGGCGTTGCTCTATGACTAATGTTTCTACTTGCTTTAGGGCCTCTGTGGCCTGTTCAATTTCTTCCTGTGCACGACGAAGGTGAGCTTCAGTCGCATCAACTAGTCTGCAGAGTTGGGCAGGCTCATCTCCCAACTCAGGTGCTTTTGACGGTGGGGGCACAGTGGATACTGCGTGGCTAGATTGAAGGGCATGTTGTACCCCTTTGAGTTCAACCTTGATTCTATCATAAATCTCCTCCTGCTTGGCTTCATGTTTCTGCAAGATGTCCTGTGAGGCAACTACTATAGCTACGATGATAAAGTCGAAGTCATCCACAGTGAGCACAGTTTGCGTTTTAGTCAAGGTGGCTCTAGATTTCTTTCGGGAAGTGGGTTTCGTGGGAGAAACCTTCCTTTTCTTCAAGGGATCAACCTCATCAGTAGGGTCCCTAGGAGGTGTTACTTTGCCTTGCTTCTATTAGTCCTCTTTGCCATTTCTCTCTTCTACTTCATCATCACCCCCTCGTCCAGGTGATACTGAAGCAGTTCCTTCTGATGTGTTGCTCAAGTTTTGGACCTCTTCAGTCTTCTTCCTTCGGTTGGGTAAAGGACGATCCTTTGCTTCATGAGTGGTCTCAGGGTTGTATATTAGTTCAAGGGTTGACATTTCTGCGGGGTCTGCGGGGATGAGGAGTTTTGCTAACTATTCCTTGGTGATCTCTTCAAGGTCCTCCTCTGTGATCTTGTAGTATGATTGAAGCTCTTCTTTGTGCTCATCTGCATGCGCGATGATGTAAATGAAGTGTCGATATGTGCAGAACTTCATGAGGGCTCGTAAACGATGCAAGGTGTTCGACGTCATGCAAGGGGCATCTTCGATAGCCCTCTTCAGTTGGAGATAATAGGTATGAAAGACTGTGTTCGACTGCCACTATTTTCCCATATTGCTCAAGTACGAAAGTGTGGTGAACTTCACAGCGAGCGGCTCGAACGGCTCAATGTATGGGAAGGTTGCACCTTCTGGCATTTCCCAAGCGATAAATGTGATGAGGATCAGGAGCCAGCTAAAGTGGAACTCGTAGCCCTAATCTTGAGCTTCACGGAAGTCTAATTCTAGTTGGTTGACCAAGTACTTCGCCCAGTTCATCTAGAGTTCTTCTACACATTTCTAGGCTAGGTCAACAACGAATCCTATGACTTGAGTAGGTCGTTTCTTCCTCACTAGCTTCCCTATGATCAATTGGCAGGCCAAGCACACTGCGTCATTATGGATGGAAGCTACCTTGTAGCCTCATGTTCCCTTTTCTACATCGTTGTAACTGTCCTTAATTCTCTATGCCAGGGGACGGTCTGAAGCCTTCCCTAGGTAGAAGTCTTGCAGGTCAGGTCCTTGCATGCTCAATCCGGTGATCCTATGGATCATCATCAGATCGACTGTAAAGCGTCTATCTAGCCATAGGTAGCCGCCATGGAAACATGAGGGAAGGAGCTTAACAGAGGCATTAACCTCCTGGTGCCTTCCAAAGTGTGGGATATTCATCACGTTCAAGAGGGTGGACTGTGTGAGGTTCATAGTCCATCGTTGGGGGATTATTTTTGAGTTATTCCCCTTCGTCCTGGTCAAATACTGGTAAGGAGCAAGCATGTTGTAATTCTTGAGGTCACCTAGGTTGAAGTCATTGAACTTCAACATCGCGATCTTATCTTGTTGCGTTTCGACAGCACGTATACCCTTCGGGAAGTATGTAGTAACCATGGTGTAATCAAAGTCCCTCGGAACACTATCACGACTCACCGCATCGGCCAAAGGTGGGATGTAGTTGGGTAAGATGGTTGGGATTAACTTTGTGTTTGCTAGATCATCTTTGTGCTTGGTTCTCTTCTCTATTGTCGGTAGAGATGGTCTGGATCCGCGAGAAATCGACGGAGAGGCTTACACTCCTTGCATCGATGAATCTTGAATTCATGTGGACATCACACTCTCAGCCATCATATCAATTAAAACTTCCTCAACTGACTTCTCCACAATGATAAGCTCGTTCGGCATGCACGCTCTTGATCGGAAAACTCGGTTGGATGGATGAGTGCTCAAAGCAATAGAATCAGTGTTGATCTTACTAATCATAGCGCGGTAGCAATGGGTTCTCTTGTTAGCTCTGATACAATTCACAAAAGTGTTCTGGGCGCAACAGTCGACGGACTAAGTAGACACGATGTAACAGATATTTCCAATGGATAAAAATCTTTCCATTAATGCAGTTATGTCCGTTGTGGTGCGGTCCCAATGGTCAAATGGTGAGATTTCTGGTCATAAATGTTGTTCTAACCGTTCTGGAACATCGGTCCAACGGTTATAATGCTACCAACGGTCATATCCCTTCGCCACGGTGAAGTGCCATGGGGCGTTGTTCTGATATCCCGACGAAGTTCCAATTTTGCAAATCTTCCTTCCGTGAAGTTCCCTCTAGGCCCTTATGTAACGTTTCGACCTTTGCTCTCTTCTTACTGAGTTTTCTAGCCTTCTTCTCGGTGATCTTTGTCTCGGTATTCCTCTTTCCATTTTGATTCTTGTCTTATTTTGGCATAGCAGCTTCGCGTTGTTGAGATTATTTCATAGGATTAGAGAGTAATATTGCTTCTCTATCTGGGGTAGGTTCTCTACTCGGCTGTGAATCTTCTTGTGTTCTTTCAACTTCGTGATCCAAGTTTCTGGTTCTAAGTAGCTTCGATCTGTCCTCTTGTTCTGCAGTCAAGTGTGCTATCCTCCTAGTCATGAAATATTTTAATTCTTGCTTTTTTTGTTCTAGGGCATCCTCTTCTTCTCTTCTGGTCTGATCTTTCTCGATCCAGGTTTTTCCTAATAACATAGTAAATGGAGCGTTATTCCCAATGAATCTAACAACCTCAAAATATTCCTTTGTCGAAGCTCCATGAGCACTCATAGATACTTGGGTGAGTCTTCCACATAGGGTTATCAGCTTTCTCCTGAATAATATTATTCCTCCCAATGAAGGAGTCATATCAGGATTTCCTAAAGCTTCCCAAGTTCTTTATGTCATGATGTTTACCTATGTTTCCTTATCCAGAACACAGTCTATGTCGAAGTCTCCTATTCTTGCTTCTATGCATTCTTTTTCTTTGAAGATCTCTGATAAGTTTATATCTCTATGATCATTTAGGGTTTCTTTCATTTGCAGTAGTACAGTCTCTGATTCTGTCTAGGGTTCTACCATGGTCTCAGTTTCATGACCTTCCTCAAGTTTTTCTTGTCTCATATTCATTCTGTCAAGCTTAGCAATCATTCTAGGGTAGTCTAAAACTTCATGGTCCATAGCTTTACAACAAAGACAACTAGGTCTTCTTCCAAGGCATTCCTTAGCATGATGTCTCGGTCTTCTACAACTATAAAAAAGGGTTAATCCTCTTTTTTTCTTAAATGATCTCCAACCTTTCCTGTACTGCACACTAGGATCATATTAGCTAACCTGGGAACAATTCTTTCTAGGATCTTGCATCCATTTGTTAGTCCAAACATTTTTTCTATGCATAGGAATAACATATCTTTCATTATTTCTATCAGATCTACTCATATCAAACCTTCTCTCTTCTAGTTGTGCCCTAGTTTTGTGACTAGGATAACATTTATCAAACATACCTATATTCATACTCTTGAAACAAAAATTTCCACTAATATTACTTTCAGTAGAGTACAAAGCTTCCAGATCTAAGACTTTTACTACTCTTACCTTTATCAAAGCACAAAGCTTCGAGATCTTACCTCTTTTCTTCGGATCTGACTTCTCTTCTTAGCGTCGAGCTTTACAGGTCAAGTAGAATACTGCGCACTAGGAAAATAGATCTACGCACAGAGATTTATTTCTTTGCTTCAGTTCCCAACAATGACATTTTTAGGTCCCGGCAACGGAACCATTTGTTGGCACAGGAGCAGACCCAGGGTTCAACACTACAACAGTGCACCAACAAAACCCTAACTATCGGCCCTTTCGGCAACACCTGTGAAATAGATGAAGTCTCACCCGAGGTAGAGGCAAGGGTGGTTGCAGGAATCCAACGTCTGCAACCTTAGCTGGGACACAGATCTGTGATTACACCACCTTAACAAAGCACTTAGCAGTTACAGCTCGTTAATATTCAGCCTTAGTTTACAGCGCAGTTAAACCCTAACAATAGATCAGCATAGTATTCACACAGAGCCAATATATTCAATCACTAAGCATACCAACATAGATTAGATCTAGCATTTATTCACATTATTCAGCACTAAGCTACCATATTAGATCCTTCTAAGCATACATCAGTGCACTAATCATTCAATCACATAGACAAGAGAACAACCATAAAACACATAGCAACCACAACGCAGGATATACGTGGTTCACCCCCACCCTGGGGCTGTGTCCACCAACTCTTCTTCTTTATTTCTTTATGTCAATATTCTACATGCACAGAGCCATGATATCTTACTCTGTAGAGGACAAGAGATCTTCACACCTCGCTAGATCCTCCTTCCTTGAAGTAAAGCACAAAGCCTTCCACAGTCTCTTACAATCACTTGCACTTAGCTCTGCAACTCTCACACAGTATGCACAAAGCAATCACAATTATCACTTGCACTTAGCTCTGCAACTCTCACACAGTATGCACAAAGCAATCACAATTATCACTTGCACTTAGCAATTAGCACTTAGCACTTAGCACACAGTACCCTCCTTCGATCACATAGATCGAACTCTAGCACTTAACATTCTTGGCTTTTTCTTACATCGCCTAGATATCTATTTGTACATTACAAAATAGGCCTAAACATGTGTAAAACCATGGGCCGACATCCCCAATCCCATTACATAAGCCCAAAACCCAAAAATCCCTAAAAAGGGGCCGAGATCCCGCGATCTCTACTTCGACTTCCGCTCCATCTTCGACAGCCTGTTGAAGTCCCAAAATAGGTCAAACCTGACAAGGGATCCTCAAGACTTGGTCAAGGGCCAGCAATGTGTTTGGACCTGTGTCAGTTCCATCATTGGGAAAATTTGTGTACTATGTCTGATTTATAGATGAATTCTCGAGGAATAATTCGATATTTTTCCTCGGGAAGAAATATGAAGTCATTGACAGGATTAAAGAGTTTAAGGATCTTGTTGAGAATCAAACAAAGAAAATAATTAAGGTGCTCAGGAAAAATAATGGTGGAGACTTCTGCAAGAATGAATCTAAAGAATTATGTAAGAAGTGTGGTATAGAAAGGCATAAGACTACTCCATATACACCTCATTAGAATGGAGTTGCATAAAGGATGAATAGGACATTGATGGATAAAGCAAGGTGCATGCGCAGTGGTGTCAGGTTAGGGAAAGAATTATGGGAAGAGGAAGTGGGTACTACATGTTACCTAGTCAGTCGATCACCCTCATCATCACTGGATGAAAAGACTCCAAAAGAGGTACGGACTGGTAAGAAACCCTCTCTCTCACATCTCAAGGTGTTTGATTGTGAGGCATGTGTTCATGTTCCAAAGGAAAACAGGAGTAAGATAGATAATAAGGTTGAAGAGTGTATCTTTATTGGGTATAAAGATAGTCTCAAATGCTATAAGCTTTGAAACCCAGAAAATAAGAAGGTTGCGTATAGCTAAGATGTGGTATTTAGATAAATGATGGATGTTTTCAAACAGGAAGTCCTACCAAGTAAGGAGGAACCAGAGAAAATAGAGTTTGAGCCAAAGGATGATGAATCAGACTCTACATAAGAACAAGAATGAGAAGAAAAACATCCTCATACTCCAGTATTGAGGAGATCGGTGTGGGAAAAAAGGCTACCAGAAAGGTATACTCCACCTGATTTCCATTCAAATTTTTCTTTGTCTATTATTGATGATGATCCTAAAACTGTTAGGGAGGCAGTGGATTCAGAGGACAGAAAACTCTGGAAAAAGGCCATGGTTGAAGAAATGGCAGCCTTGGATAAGAATGAGGCTTGGTATCTAGTGGAGTCGTCGTATGGAAGAAATCTCATTGGCAACAAATGGGTATTTAAAAATAAGCTGAATGCAAAAGGAAAATTGGAAAAATACAAAGCTCAATTAGTAGCAAAGGATTATTCACAGGTTGAGGGAATTGATTTGGGTGAGATTTTTTCTCTTGTTGCCAAGTTAACTTCTATTAGATTTTTTTTAATTGTTGTTATTGTGTTTGATTTTGAAGTAGAACAGATGGATGTGAAGACAACATTCCTACAAGGGCATCTGGAAGAATAAATCTATATGAAGTAGCTGATAGGATTTGTTGTGAAGGGAAAGAAAGAGTTGGTATGTAAGCTGAAAAATTCCTTGTATTGTTTAAAACAATCACCAAGGATGTGGTATCAAAAATTTGATACTTATATGTTGGGACTTGACTTCACAAGAAGAAAAGAGGATCATTGTGTGTATTTTAAATTAATTGGTGATCATTTCATTTATTTGGTCTTGTATGTGGATGACATGTTGTTGATAGGAAACAACAAGGATATTATCCATGATGTGAAAACTTGGTTGTCCTGTAAATTTGACATGAAGGATCTTGGTGCTACAAATTTCATTTTGGGCATGGAAATTAAAAGAGATCGGAAAAACATGAAACTCTGATTGAATCAGAGAAAATATGTCAAGACACTATAGCGGAGGTTTAATATGAAGGAATGTAAACCAGTCATGGTCCCTATTCTTGTTGGTGTAAAGTTATATGTGGATCAGTGTCCCAAGACATAGGAAGAGGAGAAGGACATGTCTTGTGTTCCATATGCGTGTGTGGTTGGAAGTTTGAGGTATGAAATGGTATGTACTAGACCGCACATTGCACATGCAATGGGAATTTTGAGTAGGTATATGTTAAAACCAGGGAAAGAGCAATGGACAATAGTAAAGTGGGTGTTCATGTATTTGTGTGGCACTACTAGCTATGGTTTGTGCTACCAAGGAATACCAGGATTGGACAGATTTTTGGACATACATGGCTTTGTGGATGTAGATTGGGATGGATATTTGGATCATAGGATATCTATAAGCAGGTATGTGTTTAACCTGTTTGGAGGAGCAATCGGTTGGATGGGCAAAAAACAGTATGTATTGAAACTTTCAACTATAGAAGTTGAAACATGACAGCCACTAATGCAAGCAAGGAAGAAGTATGGTTACAAATATTATTTTCAGGTATTGGGTTGGTACACCAAGTTGTAAGGATAGATTGTGATAGTCAGAGTGCAATTTTTCTGGCAAAGAACCCAGCTTATCATTAAAATACAAAGCATATTGATGTTCAATATCACTTTGTGAGAGACATGGTTGAAGAAAAGAATGTGTTGTTGATGAAGGTGGTCACTTTGAAGAATGTTGCATATCCATTAACAAAATTTGTTAGCACTTAGAAGTTCTCTTGGTGTAGAGGATATATGATCATTGTTGCTCTAGATTTTTTACTATGTAACCCTGTAACCCCCTGTATGCAAAGAAAACAACAAGTGGGACAATGTTGGATATGTGTTATATTCTATGCATGAATAGAATTAGTGTCAATTTTGTTCCTCGGTTTTCATATCTATTTTTGGGAGGCCTTTGGTTTCCGTGTCCATTTATGGGTGGTTTTTCAGCATATGGTTTTTCAGAGATGGTTTTCTATTTTTGGTTAAGGAATTAGGGTTGTTGACTAATCCAAGTCATTGGATTAGGGATTTGGATGTCGCTAGCTCCTATATGTATATTGAATTGTAAACAATGTGTGAATTTGATGTTGGAAATATAACTGAGAGGGGGGGGTGAATCAGTTATGTATATAAGCTTGAAACTTTTCTTGTTATTTTTTGATTATTTCTAGATTATTATTTAATGTGTTGTTGATAACTTAACATGCATAGATATACAATATTTGATAAATCACATAGAATACAGAGGGCACTGAATTTCATGAGGAAACCCATAAGGGTGAAAACCTCTTCTGTAATATCCCCAAGAATGAGCCCTAGTTGTATTTATAAATTGTAAATATGTTTATAGGCTGGTGAGGCAAGTGTATATAAGTTGGTGGCCTTATGTGTTTATTAGGCTGGAGATCCTAGGTGTTAAAGGCCAAGAGCCTGATTTTGTATATGAAATTATGCATATCATTAATAAAATATAAACATCGTTGCGTGCAGACCGACCACGAAGAAAGAGTGATGGGGGACTAAGCCTCCACAAGGTTGGGTAAGGGAGGAGGTTAAGTGTGTGGGCCTAGGGGCTAAGCTAGGGGAATTACCTCTAAAGGGGATAATAATTTATTATTATTTCCTAAAGTCTAAGGTGGACAATTGATGAGTGTTGTCCTAAGTTCCTGGGAAAGGGGAATGAATGCAAATGTAGTGCATGCAGCTCCAAGAAGACAAGTGTCGACATGGGCGCATGCATTAAAAGCTGATGATTTGAGCCATGTTGGGGGTTTGTTCTAGGGAGTCTAGCGATTATCCAGCCACTATCTAACCATGAACAGGGACATCCACCAGGAACCCTGGAACGAGTAAATCGTGAGTCATTCTGCCATCCATTGTCTAAGTTAGCGGTTTGTCCTGTTCATTCTTCTCTCCACAGTCGGAACCCAAAATCAGGAGAATCGACCTCTGTATTTTGTTCTCTGGTCACGCACCTTGAAAACCACTGGGAAAAACCCATGGACTGATCCATCGTCTAACCTGTTCGACCTCTGCATAGTCACACATCCTGAAACCGGTAATCTATGAGTCGTTATGTGTCTTATGAGGAACCTGACATCTAGGTAATCGCCTTAGTCGTGTCGTGTTTTAGCATGGGTTGTTGCCACCTGTGGTGTCATGCCCATATGTTGTTTCCACTGTCATCCCTGTGGGAATGAGTGTTGAACCGTTGATGTTGTCCTCACCTGGCTAGAGTTGAGTCGAGGAGTGTGTTGAAGAAGTGGGTTGTCAGGATCATGGTAGAAGAGGCAGGTTGTTAGGCCTGTGAGCATCTTTCTCCAGGTGAGAGAGTCTGCTAGGAAGTGGTTTTCTCCTAGAGAAAGTCCAGCACCAGCTACGGAGCTCTGAGAATTCCCAATCTGGCTTGTTGCCGAGACCCGGAGAGGGAGATGAAGCACAGATGGACTGTTCTTGTGAAGGTGTATACTCTCGGGTGGAACAGGCATGTGGGGAATGAGAGTTTGTGAGTAGTGGGTGTAAGAAGGCTCCTGGAGAGAATCCTTTTGGTTGCACTGTGCAATTTTCCTATAACCTCAGCCTAGTCTAGGATTCCCTTGCCTTGGGTGGAGCTTAGTCCCAGCTCAGGGGTGACCCACTGTTGAGCGTGATGAGAAGCGTGGTCTAAGGTTGGGAGGTTCATGGAAGGTCTCCACGTAGTTGGTGGATTTACTACAGTTTCAAAGATAAGTATCATTATGTGTTTAATTTCAATTAAAATGCATGTATGTGATGCTTGTAATATTATCATGTATTCTGTTGCAATGATATTTATTGTTAATTATGTTTAAGTATGTATGATGGCAGTAAATCTATGTTAAATGAGTTAATTTTATTTAATATGCATATTATATATAAATTTATGTGAATGTTCCATGTAGTAGCATTGCCCAACAGTGGGTTTGATAGCCGGGGACGTTACAAATTGGTATCAGAGCTTTAAAGGCTAAGTTAAGGTTGTGTTGGTAATGTTGCATGACCTGTTGGTGGTTGGGGACATTACAAATTGGTATCAGAGCCAAGGTTTTCAAAACTGATCCTGGATGGGCCATGTTAGTGGAAAATGAAGCAAAATTTTTGAAAAGTATTGTTGTCAAAGTAGACAAAATTTGAGTTTAGACCCATGGTTTCAAACACTGAGCCTGAATGGGATGGATAAGTGGTCCTTGGACCCAAGGTTTCAAGAGGAAATTTTGTCTGGAGGAACAATTTTGAACCTCAGAACGTTCATGAGTGCCAAGAGGTTACCTTGGTCGTGTTACGAAGATCAGGATGAGTAACGATGTCGTAAAACCACAACAGAAGTCGTGTTGGGACGCAGAGTAATGTGAACCTTAGGATCTATTTGGGAGAAGGATAATCCTTCATGACCATCATATCTGGTAATGTTACGAGGCATTTAGCCGTGAATTCCTTTGGAAATCCGTAGAGTAATAGAGTTTATTATGTGTCGTAGGATCTGTTTGGAAGGAAAGGAAATCCCTTACGGCCGTCAGATCTGGGGAAGGTGCATAAGGGTTAACCTAGAAGCCCTTCGGACTTCATGACTTCGGTGAAGTTGATGAAAAATAAGAGAGAAGTTTGAAGCCCGAAGAGCCGAAGTGGTGGGTCATGATGATGTCACCTGGAGGTGAAGTGGACACCTGGGATGTGTGCCATGTATCAGTGGATTTCGAACCCATGGAATTTTGAAATGCCATATGGAACGTGACATGTGACACCCATCTAATTGGGCCATGAGTCAGCCACTAGTATTCCACCACATGGAATCTTGTATGAGCAGGGTCAGTGGTGCCCGAGCTTACGTAACGTAGCTAAAGTTTGGGGAACCCACAATGGCATTAATCATGATACATCAAGATCAACAACCAGAAGACATTGCAGGGACCCATGTTGCACAGAAGTTAATTATCCAAGGTGGTCCCATAATCCAAACTATGGTTTCACCGAGGGGTTACATGTCAGCGTCAGAAGAATTGTGGGATGAAAGGAGGGTTACTCCAAACCACTGTTGCATGCCCCCACAATTGGAAAATGTTAAGTGATGTGACGTAATGGCGTCACCAAAGGTGATTGGGAATGTTCAGAGATTAACAGTTCGGATGAGCGGATGTGAAATCCTCCGAAGTCTTGAAGTTTTGAAGTTCCGGAACTCAGACACCTAAGGTTCCATAGTAAGTGTCAGTCGTCAAATGTTGAGTAGACGTGGATGGTTGATCCGCCCTACTTTGCGAGTTCTGTAATATGGAACTCTGAGAGATTGTTGTGTGGTGCTTTGAAATATTCTGAAGCCGAAGGCCGAAGGCCCGAGTAAGCACCTAGTGATCTAGCGCTTGGTCATGGCCCGTGATCACATGGATTGGGGACTAAGAGAAAGGAGCTAGTGCCCAAAAATGATTACAGAGAAGAAAAGAGCTCAAAAAGAAAATGAAATATGAACGTTTTCTTAAATCAGATTGGTCTGAATGCGTAAACTAGTGAAGTATTGAATAAGTTTCAATTGTTTCTCTTCTTTGAGTTTTCGAATGAAAGCAGTGCACATTTTCTGCAAGGAGTGCATTGACAGAGGTAAGTTAACCTTGGAGAAGCTCAAGAGAGATACCGTTGAACCTTCATCAGCAGCGGTGCAAGGAGTGCACAGGAAGAACTCTGTGTTGAGTTGAGAGAGAGAAAGAGTCACTGAGAACTCTGTAGGGATCTGCCATGCGGGCATCAAGCAAATGAAAGTGTGCATAGAGACAACTATGCAGGGATTTCAGGGAGAAGAGTATCAGAGGAAGATACTCATAGAGCTCTTGAACACTCTGTAGAAAATGCTTAGCAAGGTGTGCTTTGATCAGAAGGTTGTCAGAAGGGCATGAAGTTTTCCTTTGAAAGGAAACAGAAGGGTCGAGACCATTAGGAGACTGAGTAAATCGAAAATCTTACAAGAGATAACGTAAGGAGTGATTGGGGCATGGACTCATTCTAAGTCCTAAATCTAAGAAGAGATAACGCTTATGAGAGCGAAGACGAGATCCATGAAGCGGACTCACGGGAGAAAGGTCAAAGGTCGAAGCCTTTTAACACTGACAAATATTACAAGACAGAAGAAGTCAAAAGCTCGGGATGAGGAGTGACAACATCCATCAGATCGGTTGTGGGGAGGATCCTGGACCGTTAGATCAGCGTCCAATAGAACAAAGGAGGCACATAGGAGAGGAACGGATCCCATCCGTTAGGTCTGAGAGAAAAGGACCAGCAATCGCTAGATCCAGAGGTAAGCGCATGAAACTTAGCCCTACTGTGCATAGGAGAAGTGGACTTGTCAAAGTCTTGAAGTCCCGAAGTGATTTGGGGCCATCCATCATCAAGGAGGACAAGTGGCATAAGATCCACATCTTTGGAAGTTTGTGGACAAGGAGGAGGAGAAATAGCCGAAGTAAATCTTGGTCGTTGACTGAAACTGGACACGTGGCGCTGGATCTGGAACTCCGAGTATGGAGCACTCTGGAGGAAAGCAAAGGATGAAAGTGTTGAAGTCCTGAAGGAGATCTTGATCGTTGATCAAGGAGAAGGTCGAAGGACCGTTGATCTGGTATTGGTCAGAAAGAGCAGGAGTTCATCAGAACCATCTGATTGTTGAGGACAGGTGTCATTAGATCTTCCACTCTGGAAGATTTCCATAGGGGAAAAGCAGATAGTTGAGAGTTGAAACTCCCGAGGGCCAAAGAGTCGGAACCAATCGTAGTCGTTGGTTTGGAAGGGAGCTACATGTCGACAAATCACAGAGATCTGAGATCGTGCGTGAAAGGAGAAAAGGTCGTTGATTGGATAGTTTGTCAGAGGCAGGTAAAGGATAGATAGCAGTTGTTGATCACGGATCATCGCCGAAAGCAAGAGATCGACGGTCTGGAAGAATTGTGGGGCCAAAACTTGCTCGGATGTTAAAAATCTGAGAGCAGGCCGCAATTTATACCACGGTTTTAACAAAGTGATATGTGGCAGCTAGAGGTGAATTGTGGGGCGAAAAATGGGTTGGTCTAAAACCACTCTTGCTCGCGCTCGCAATCACACACTTACGTGAGTTCATAGCCCACGGTATTATGAAGGAAAAGGCTAATGAAAAAGGGGCTAACGCCTGAAACTTGGAGTTTTGGAAGCGCGCAGCAATAAGCCTGCAGGTCTGTCAGGACTTCACACAGGAGAAAAGGGGGCCTGTGTATAATTGTTTTGGGTTCAATCACGAGCTTGAAGAGTCAATTCGACTCAGAAGATTGAAATATCCTTTGACCGGGAGGTCAAAAGACCCCGCTGAAGTAGGGGCATTGCATCAAAAGTGATCAGGGCAGAAATAGTCATGTACAGTGACTACAATGAGAGCACAAGAAGACTCGGGAATCCAGGAAGAATTGAAGACTTATGGGATCAGCAAGGAAAAGTTGCACACGGGAAAGAAGTTGTTGCAATTTCTGTGGCAGCAAGTATGTTATGGCTTGTTGTGTTAGCCAGAGGAAAGAATGCTTGCATGTTTCTAAGTGTTCTTGGTGATGTTGTTGCATAAGGAGTGAAGCAATAGAGAGCTGAAGTGTTGGTTATAATTTTGATAAAAGAAGCATGAAAGCTTCTACTGCCATCAAAATTTCAGGTAGTATAAAATTTATTAATGGAAATCATGCAGATATGAGTTTGTATTACTCTTTTTGCATAATTGTTGAAAGGAAATTTAGGTAAGAATTTCCTCAGCCAGAGTTATTTTATAAAATCACATGATGATATTATTGAATGAATACCACTGGATGTGGTAAAGGCTGGAGGCCTGTATTAATTCAAATCTTTTTAGCTTCTAAATGCACACACTGACATAGTAGAATGTCACGTTAATTTGGTTATGGGATAATAACCAAAGAATTAAAGATAAGAATTGGTTATAGGAATAAATGCCAGTAAGCTAGTCATGTATGAGACCAAGACCTGGTTGGATATGGAAAGGTATGGATATGGAAAGGCTATGAGCCACACAGGTACTAAAAGCTTCCTACTTTTAAATAAAACTTGGGTTGCAACCTTTTTTCTAACACTAATGAACACCACAGAATTATATTCTTGGATTAGTGTTCTCGAAAAGGAAGGCATCCAATTAATTGGGAAGCCAATAGGAAGTGTGTGGAGAATGTGTCAACACATTGGCCAGAATTCCAAATCACGGATGGTGAGATACATGACTGAGATAAAGAGCATTATGTAATTCAATGCAAGGTGCGCTGGTTAATTATGCATTGAGAATTGTACTCATGCATAGTAAGTGATAGAATTGTATACTAAATGCATTGATTGAATGTGTTTGTAAGTACATGCATATATATTATTGCATGGAAATAATTATACTAATGGCTGAAATGTTGCTAACTCATGAAGTTGAGAACATTTCAGGAACTATTAAACATTGCAACAGGAAAGTTGCAAGCCAAGTAGTCACGGGAATAGAGACTACAGAAAATTTTATGTTCAGGAAATTGAAATAATAAAATTATTGTTATTAATTATGAACATGCATATGCATAGAATGATGAGTCATTCTATTTGGTTAAGTTGTTTGGTAATTGTGATTGAATTGCTAGGTGTAGGCAATTCTAAGATCATTGCATAAGGTGTTGTACATATTGAATTATGATGTACAACAAATACTAACAATTTGTTGGTTGTATGCAAGAGGAAGCATTACAAGAAAAATGGTATGCAGTTTGGTGCCTGTGGAAAACCACAAGGATGGTTGCATTCATAATATGGCAACAGCCAAGATGAATTATGAAATGGAATTTCCTTTTTTGGGGAAAAAGTTGAATTCCTTTTTGAACTAAGTTGGATTTCCTAAATGAATTATTTTATGTTTCTCGTGATAACTGCATGTGGGTGATGCAGATGAGATGATGTTGATTAAAGTTATAATGTTGACTATAAAGAGTAGCTCGGGGAAGTTGTTGATTGGAAACCTTTGAGGGCAATTGGAACTCTAGGAGCCACGGTGCTCTGAGACTTCCTGAGCCGGCCTGTTGTTGAAGCCCAAGGAAAGGGAGGTGTAGCAGACGATGGACTGTGTGACAGTGAAGGTGTGCACTCCTGGGGTGGGACAGGCATGTGGGGAATGAGAGACCGTTGGTTGGAGTGATGCTGAGTTTTGGTACCTTGGTCTAGACCATGTGATATGGAATTCTTCTCAATCAAAAGATAAGTACAATTCTCTATTTATTGTATGGTGTGTATCTTGTATACAAGTTATAATGTTATTAAAATTGTCTGTATATATATTGCATATACACTTGCATTGCCTGCATCCATGACGATGCATAATTTGTTTCATATATCATTGCTTAAGAAATATATATACCTGATGCTAATCATGTAATCAATTGGAATGTGATTCGGGTGGAGCAAGAAGGTGTCTTGCAAGTTCATCCGGTGCGCATATTGGACCAGAAGAGAAAACATCTCTAGAATCGAGCCATAGGGCTTGTAAAGGTCCAATGGACCTGGTACGGTCCTGAGGACACGACATAGGAGCATGAGGATGCTATGCGGGTAGAATACCCGCATCTTTTTTAATATTTTGGAAATCTTGTTGATGTTGTGTAAAGCATTGCATTGAGGACAATGCAAAAATAAAGGGAGGGGATTGTAATATCCCCAAGAACGAGCCCCAATTGTATTTATAAATTGTAATTATGTTTATAGCCCGGTGAGCCAAGTGTATATAAGATGGTGGGCTTATGTGTTTATTAGGCCAGAGAACCTAGGTGTTATAGGCTAGGAGCCTGATTTTGTATATGTAATTATGCAGATCATTAATAAAATATCAACATCGTTGTGTGCAGATCGACCACAAAGAAAGAGTGATGGGGGACTAAGCTTCCACAAGATTGGGTAAGGGAGGAGGCTAAGTGTGTGGGACTAGGGGCTAAGCTAGGGGGCTTACCTCTAAAGGGGATAATAATTTATTATTATTTTCTAAAGGCTAAGGTGGACAATTGATGAGTGTTGTCCTAAGTTCCTAGGAAAGGGGAGCGAATGCAAATGTAGTGCATACAGCTCTAGGAAGACAAGTGTCGACCTGGGCGCATGCATTAAAAGATGATGAGTTGAGCCATGTTGGGGGTTCATTCTGGGGAGTCTGGCGATTCTCCAACCATTGTCTAACCGTGAATGGGGACATCCACCAGGAACCCTGGAACAAGTAAAACGTGAGTCATTATGTCATCCTCCGTCTCAGTTAACGGTTCATCCTGTCCATTGTTCTATCCATAGTCGCAACCCAAAACCAGGAGAATCGACCTCTATGTTTTGTTCTCTGGTCGCGCACCTTGAAAACCAGTGGGAAAAACCGATGGATTGATCCATCGTCTAACCTGTTCGACCTCTACATAGTCACGCATCCTAAAACCGGTAATCCATGAGTTGTTATGTGCCTTCTAAGGAACCCGACACTTGGGTAATTGCCTTAGTTGTGTCATGTTTTATCATGGGTTGTTGTCGCCTGCGATGACATGCCCATCTTTTGTTGCCACTGTCATCCCTGTGGGAATGAGTGTTGAACCGTTGTTGTTGTCCTCACCTAGCTGGAGATGAGTCGAGGATTGTGCTGAAGAAGCGGGTTTCCAAGCCTGTGGTAGAAGAGGCAGGTTGTCAAGCATGTGAGCAGCTCTCTCCAGGTGAGAGAGTCTACTCGGAAGTAGTATTCTCCTAGAGAGAGTCTAGCACCAGCTACGAAGCTCTAAGAAGTCCTGATTCGACATGTTTTCGATACCCAGAGAGGGAGGTGAAGCACCGATGGACTGTGCTTGTGAAGGTGTATACTCCCGGGTGGAACAGGAATGTGGGGAATGTGAGTCTGTGACTAGTGGGCGTAAGAAGGCTCCTGGAGAGAATCCTTCTGGTTGCATTGTGCAATTTTCCTGTAACCTCAGGCTAGTCTAGGATTCCCTTGCCTTGGGTGGAGCTTAGTCCCAGCTCGGGGGTGACCCACTACTGAGCATGATGAGCAGCGTGGTCTAAGATTGGGAGGTTCATGGAAGGTCTGCACGTAGTTGGTGGAGTTACTACAGTTTCAAAGATAAGTACCATTATGTGTTTAATTTCAATTAAAATGCATGTCTGTGATGCTTGTAATATTATCATGTATTCCGTTGTAATGATATTTATTGTTAATTATGTTTAAGTTTGTATGATGGCAGTAAATCTATGTTAAATGAGTTAATTTAATTTAATATGCATGTTATATATAAATTTATAGGAATGTTCCACGTAGTAGCATTGCCCGGCAGTGGGGTTGAGTTGAGGTTGTGTTGGTAACGTTGCCTAACCTGTTGGTGGCTGGGGACATTACATCTTCTTCTTAAGATGTCAATCAAGCTCCAACTTTCATGTACATCACAGTATTTGAGCTCCAACTCAAATATGAGGCTACAACCTCTGATAGAAAGCTACAAATTGCAGAGAGCACCAATTCTCAAAATTCTCTAGCACCAACTCCCAGGTTTCTCTAGCACCCACTAGATGGAAGCACCATCTCCCAGAATATATTCTAGCACCAACTAGAATCTAGAGGACTGCAATCCTCCCTAACACTGCCCTACCACCCTGACTGAATCTTACAAAACTTTACTTACTTTCTCTGTCTCTGGTATGGTCTGTTATAGCTCCATGTTTCCTCTGCCTTATTCAACTTCTATGCTTTGTTTCACTTCTGCATCGTTATGCTTCTATGCTCTGCTCTGCTTCCTTCTGCGCTCAACACCGCCTACTATTTAGTTTCTCTTCTACCTTTTATGCTCTATGCTACCTCTGCATCCTCTTCACCATGCCACAGATCCCCCCTTCCGGTTATGCACTCTGTCTCATCCTACCCACATGCATCACTTTCAGAAAAAACTCACTATCTTCTCTGTTCTGCATGTCTTTCTCACACCGAGTCCTCTACCTGATCATCATTCAAACTCGTCATCTTCTCTGGTCATTATCCTGAATCTATTCATCATCAGTGGTCGTTATCCAAAGATTCTTTGGCTTCTCTGGCAGTTGCAACTCTTCGTCTTCTCTGTCAGTTACAGCTAGTCACTTTTGGCTTCTTTGGCTTCAAAGCCCCTTCCTTCACGTGATCATCGGCGGTGACCATACTCCTAACCAACAGGCGCTTTGTGACTCACGACTTCGGGAATCTTGGTATGAGACATCTCGATTCTCCCAAATCCCAATATTTGAAGTGGAGTTAAATGACGCTAGCTCCTTCCTCTATTTTCTCTCTCCACGCGACCGCTGGTTGTGACCTGGGGTGAAGCACTTCGGGACTTCGCGTTTTGGATATTTGGATGTGATCCAATCCTAACTTTCCGGACTTCCGAACTCCCAAACTCCAAACTAACACCTAGCGAGCACTAGCTTCATTCTCAATATGACCTTGGGCGACGAACTCATGTAACCACGTGATTGCAGACGCGTCCAAAGGTGGTCTAAAACAAACTATGTTTCGCCCCGCAATTTACCTTGAGCCTCCACATGTCCTTTCTCCAAAACCATGGTTTCGATTGCGGCTTGCCCTCAACTCATTAACGTTTGCGCACCTTCAATCCCCACAATGCGATGGGACCGTCGATCTCATGATCTTGACGGTGCTCCTGAATAGACGATTCAGATCTATCCTTTCAAGTTTTGCAGATTGTTGGGACCACACATTGTACCTTTTTGCTCATACTTTTTGCCATTGTTATACCCTTCATCACCTATATTTAGACTCATATTATCACTTCATTTGATCACCCCAAGGTATACAACGTCCTTTCTCA